>CAUYUJ010017791.1:5000-95000 GCA_963575745.1 Prorocentrum cordatum
ACCTGGCGCAGCGTTTCGTGGCCCCGTAGGGAGCTCCAGTGGTCCGCCCGCGTCCGACCCCCCCAACGAAGGCCCCAGTGGCACCGCCCGCATCCGTCCCTCCTTCCGTGGCCCCATAGGGAGCTCCACAGAAGGCCCCAGTGGCACCGCCCGCATGCGTCGGCCACCACGCAGTACAGCGTTTCGTGGCCCCGTAGGGAGCTCCACAGAAAGATCCCAGCGGCGCCGCTCGTATGCGTTTCCCCCATCCAGCACCGCGTTTCGTGGCCTTATCGGGAGCTCCAGCGAGGGGCACCGCCCGCATGCGTCAGACACCCAGTACAGCGTTTCGTGGCCCATAGCGAGCCCCACCGAAGACCCCACTGGCACCGCCCGCGTGCGTCCCCCCCACCCATTACGGCACGTCCCCCACGCGTTTCGTGGCCCCATGGGGAGCTCCACCGAAAGCGGCATCCACAACGCGTTATTCACATCTGCATTTGGTTGGATCCTTCGCCAGCAATTGTTGGTAATTGATCCTTTGCATTTGGTTGAATCCTCTGCATTTGGTTGGATCCTCTGCATTCGCATGATATTTGTTTGTTGGTATTTTTTTCACCAGTCGAGATTTCGCCTATTGTCGGGCCCTGGGGCCTCCACAGATCGATCCGGCTCGCACACAAGGCGCAGACATATTGGGTCCAGGGCTCTGGTCGTGCTTCTGCGCGATGTTTCAGTTCTTGCGGTCGCGGCCGCAATTCCCTCCCCCCCATCTACAGTGGAGACCCATGCTGAGAGAAGTACCCTGCTTGCCTCCAGGGTGCCCTGGGTTCCTTGGGCTTCGACGGCTCTGCGGTGGAGAAGTCGCAGCGCTCCCACGCCAGAAGTTCACGGACGTCCTGGGGTCTCAGGGCCGGGCCTCTTCTGTGGGAGGCCTCTTCTGGACGCAGCAGCGTGTGTGTAATGCCTGCCCGTAGCTTTTGGCTCTCGGTTTGGAGGGAGCTCAACAACCAGTCCACAATCCCAAGAGGCGGGGGAGCCAGAACAAACTAGCACAGTGCAGATTGACCGCGAGGCCGCAAAAGAGAGGCCACCAATAGTCAACGGATGTCCTGGGGCCTCAGGGCTGGGTCTCTTCTGTGGGAGGTTTCCTCTGGACTGCCCACCCCCCCCCCCTCCTCCTCCTTCTCCTCCTCCTCCTCCTCCTCCTCCTCCTCCTCCTCCTCGATTCGATTCGATTCGATTCGATTCGATTCGATTTCGCTTGCTCCCGAGTCCGATTCGATTCGGCTTCGGCTTCCGATTTGGGCCGGCTCCGATTTCCCAATGGAGGCTTAACATAGCCAGCCGGTGTCTGCCGATTCGATTTTTCCCGACTCGGCTGCCGACGCCCGTCGATCCGATTCATGTCGATCGCCGGTCCGACTTGTCGATTCGATTCTGGGCTCCCCTGCTTTTCTCAGTCTCCCGTCTCACGAAGCAGAGCGACATTTTATCAGCTTGCATGGCACAGCTTGCACGGCCGCCGCCGCGACACGCTAAGCAAAAGTCTCCGACCGTACGTATACAATCACCGGCGGGAAAAGGGGGGTACGGCGTGTTCGTGCCGCGTCGACGCGGCGGCGACCCAAGCGCGGGCGTTCAAGGTTGAACGACGCAAGTGGCCCAGTGTCGGCCGAGGTGGAATGATTTAGCGATCGAAAAGCAGCAGAACCACGCCTGGAACCATCCACGCGTGGAGCGATCCACGGTCTATCGGAAACCAACGCCCGGGTCGTCACGACACGAATCTGACGTGCAAAGCCGCTGCGTGCAGCTGGTTTCGGCTACAGCGCCAGGCACTTCCCTCGCTACCTGGCCCGCCTCGAGGCGCCCTCAGGCTGTAAGCAGCCGGTCCACTACGACCCCCTGCGGCACCCCCCCCTTTCCCTGACCCGCCGGTCTGATTTTTGCAACCCACGGCCCCAGATGCTCCCGAGTGCTTCCCTGGGGCCAGTTTTCCGTCCCGGATCCGTTTTTGACGGTCCTTTGGCCCGATAACGGGCCCTGGGGGGCCTGTTCGAGGAAAGATGCATGGAATGAGCAATTCATATCTTCGGAGATCTGGGCTCTGGTTTCTTCGTCCGCCTCTGTCTAGCGGTTGTGGGCGTCCTCCTTCTCCTCATGGGAGGGCAGGTGCTGCTGGTGAGCGCGAGCGACGTCCTGGTGGACGCCGAGTCTGTGGACCAGGCCACCGCGCCGGTGATCAAGGCGCAGAAGGCCCCTCCCCGCCCGAGCCCGCCACCGCTGGCTCGCTGCTTCGGCAGGGGCAGCTCGTCCTCCTTGTCGGTCTCGGCCCTTGCCACTGCTTCTGTCATCTCGATAGCCTTGATCTCGTCGGGCGTTCCTGGGGAGTCGACCTGCCAAGGCTCTTGCGTGCCCTCCGCCGTGCTGGGGCGACACAGTTTGAGGCGCCTTCTCTGCCGGCTCGCTGCTTCGACAGTGGCACCCCTCAGGAGGCGCTCGCTGTCATCAGGGCGTGTCCTGATGGGGCAGGGGCCCGTGCTTTGATGCGCCCTCGGGGCCCTGGCGCCCGTGGCCCTGGCGAAGGCGGATCCCGAGGGGAGAGGGGCTGGAGCCTCGATCTCGGACGATCTGACTCTTCCCAGCCATCCTGTGGCGTGAGGCCCTCGTTTGGAAGAGACGGCGCCCCCGCGCCCTCTCCTCCCGTCTCTCCTCTCCTCTCCTCCCCTCTCCTCTCAACTCCAACTCCTCTCCTCTCCTCTCCGCCTCCTCTCCTCTCCTCTTCTCTCCTCTCCTCTCCTCTCCTCTCCTCTCCTCTCCTCTCCTCTCCTCTCCTCTCCTCTCCTCTCCTCTCCTCTCCTCTCCGCCTCCTCCCTCCTCCCTCCTCCCTCCTCCCTCCTCCCTCCTCCTCCCTCCTCCCTCCTCTTCCCCTTCCTCCACCACCACCATCATCATCATTATTATTATGATTATCATTTTAATTTCTATTATCATCATCCTCGTCGTCATCATCATCCGCGTCCTCATCCTCATCCTCATCCTCCTCCTCGTCATCACCATCGCCATGACCATCATCATCATTGTCACCATAACCACCATCATCATCATCATCATCATCATCATCATCATCATCATCATCATCATCATCATCATCATCAATATCAATCATCACCACCACCATCATCATCACCATCATCATTACCATCATCGTCATGATCATCATCATCATCATGCTCGTCATCACCATCTTCTTCATCATCATCACCGTCTTCAGCATCAGCGTCATCATCATCAGCATCACCATCATCAGCCTCATCACCATCATCATCATCAGCATCATCATCATCATCATGATCATAGCTACCATCATCATCAATAATCACCATCACCATCACCATCACCATCATTAGCATCGTCATCATCATCAGCATTGTTAGTATCATCATCATCATCATCATCATCATCATCATCATCATCATCATCATCAGCATCATCATCATCGTCATCGGCATCAGCATTAGCATCAACATCACATCATACTCATCGGCTTCACGCCATCATCACCACCATCGTGATCACGATCGCTGGCGCACCCCTCACATGTTTCGTGGCCCCGTTGTGAGCTTCACCGAAGGCCCCAGTGTTGTAGCCCGCATGCGTCCCAGCCTCCCACCTCTCACACGTTTCGTGGCCCCATGGGGAGCTCCACCGAAGGCCCCAATGGCGCAATACGTCCCAGCCACTCATTTCGGCATATCTCTCACACGCTTCGTGGCCCCATCAGGAGCTCCGCCGAAGGCCCCAGTGGCGCAGCCCGCATGCGTGCCAGCCGCCCATTTCGGCATATCTCTCACACGCTTCGTGGCCCAATAGGGAGCTCCACCGAAGGCTCCAGAGGCTCAGCCCGCGTCCCAGCCGCCCATTTCGGCACACCCCATGCACGCTTCGTGGCCCCAGAGGCACCCCTACCGGCGGCCCCAGTGGCGCAGCCCGCGTTCGTCCCAGCCACCCATTTCGGCATATCTCTCACACGCTTCGCGGCCCCATAGGGAGCGAGCCTGGCCCACAGCTAACAACAGGTCCCGGTGTCACAGCCCGCATGCGCCCCATCCATTTACTTCGGCACATGCCTTATACGCTTCGTGGCCACATAGGGAGCTCCACCGAAGGCTCCAGAGGCGCAGCCCTCATGCGTCTCAGCCACCCATTTTGGCATACTTCGGGGGTCCGCCGTTTCATTTCGGCACACTCTTCACACGTCTCGTGGCCTCATGGGGAGCTTCACCGAAGGCCCCAGTGGCGCAGCCCGCATGCGTCCCAGACACTCATTTCGGCATATCTCTCACACGCTTCGTGGCCCAATAGGCTCCAGTGACAGCGCCTGCATGCGGTCGCACCGCCATTTTGGCACACCTCTCACACGTTTCGTGGCCCCATAGGGAGCTCCACCGATGGCCCCAGTGGTCCCTGTTGCTGGCCGCCCTCCATTTCAATTTCCCCGCGATGCTCGAAGGCCCCAGTGGCAGCACCCGCATGGTGGCCCCGCCACCTGTCGGCTCACCCTTCACGCGCTTCCTGGCCCCCATAGGGAGATCCACCGAAGGAGATACTCACGACGACGGTAGTCAGAACTGCATCTGCTGGTTGGCTCCTTCGCCAGGCTAATTTTCAGACCCGGCGTTTTGCTCGATTTCGGCCTCCGAGGGCCCGTCCGTTGTCGGGCCCTGGGGCAGTCAATACAGGTCCCGGACGAGAGACTGGCCCAGGGAGAGGGTTCGAGACCTCTGCGGCCGTGGGCGTCGAACATCACGCCGTCGGATGCCTGCGGGGCTCTCGTTCTCCGCCTGCTCCTCCTCCTCCTCCTCCTCCTCCTCCTCCTCCTCCTCCTCCCAGGTTCTCTCCCAAGCCCTGAGACAGTCAGAAAACCATTTCAGCCCCAAAGGTTTCCGCGGCCCTGCCCTCCGAAGTCTATGGGCGGAGGGGGGCCGAGGGGGAGGAGGAGGGGCTCCTTTTTTCTCTCTTCTTCCCCTCAGGGCCCTTGTTTGACCGGCTCATGGGCGTTTGTGCCAGAGTCCGGCATGCTCCTCCTCCTCGTCCTCCGTCGACTGTGCTCTTCTCAATGATTGGGCGTGCGCCCCGCCGCCTGGCCTGAATGGACTACAAGCATGGATGTGTGCGCGCTGCAGTGAAATTGCTGCTGCTGCTCCTCCTCCTGCAATCGCCAGGTTTGGGCTTCCCCCGGTTTTTCCAGTCTTCGAACATATTCCCGAGGCTGGCTAGGGGGAGGTGCTCCGATGGGACCAATCGGGGTGGACCTCCCGTCGTTCGTCCGAGGGGTCTAGAGGAGCCATGTCCTTGAAAATCAGGCGGGGAGGCTTCCGCTGGAACCGGGTGGGGCATCGCCCTCATCACGACCACCACCGTCGACATCGTTCGCAATCCTGGACAGAGGCCCTGGCTTGCTCCCCTATTAAGACAATCGTGCTGATTTTCTGCGTGACCCCCACCAGTCGATCCAGAAAGGATGCCTGCGCGAGCTCCCTTGGTCAGGGAACTGCAGGAGCATGCGGCGGAGGTTGCAGTGGAACGCGAAGGGGGGCAGGGCCTCAGATCTGCCCCGGCCCCGCAATTTTCCGATTGAGCTGCGGGCGCTCGCTTGCACGGCCGCAGCGGTGGCGATCGAGCGTTGCAGTGCTGACGACGGGTCTGTCCGTTACCGAGGGCAGGGCCATTATCGCCACCTCCTTCTTCACTACCGTCATCACCATCATCGCCAGCACCATCATCGTCCTCTGGATCTCCAGCGTTCGCGGCGCCCTGGCGCCCCCCACCCCCTTCCCGTGGAGACGAACGTGGACGTGCTGATGAGGGACCACCAGAACTGGTGGCACGACTTCTACCCGCGGGGCGCGTTCCTGAGCCTTGGCGACCCGCCGTGACGAAACCCGCTCACCGTCCCTTCGAATTCTGCTTCGTCGGGAGAAGCACGAGGGATACAGAAGCTCTGCTTCGACAATGGCCACAGCTTGTCCGTGCCATGTTAGGGCCCTCTGGCCCTGTGGGTCCCGTGACGGGGGCCTGACGGCCAGCTTTTGGTAACACGCGAACTGGGGAATCGTCGTGGAGCCCTGCACAGGACACCTACGGTTTGATGGATGAGCAGGGTCTCGTTCCCCCAATCTCACCTCCCCCCATCTACTCCTGCTCCTCCCCCTTCTCATCCGAAGCCAGTCCCAGGTTTCTTAAATCCAGGCTCGCGCTGTGCATTGAGTGCACCCCCCCCTTGAGGGGCGATTGAAATACGGAAGGCATCGAACGCACAATCGTTTGGAACTGTCGGCAAGCAGGCTTCCTTGAGAACGAGAGAGAGAGAGAGAGAGAGAGAGAGAGACAGTGGGGCAGTTTTGCTTGGTATACAGTCACAACACCTCGTCACCCACGGCAACACAGATGACGCCGCGCCACCGCGACAGCGCGACACTGCGACACCCGGCACGCCATCTGCAAGCAAGAATAGCCAAGCTTGTTCGCCGAATCCAGACAAGGCCGTGCGCGCTCTGGCGCACCTCCCGCGCACATCGCGCACAATACGAAGCATGAAACTTCCCTGTCCTGGCGATGGCGGCCTCGCCAACAACGTCACACGTGCAATTTGCAACACGCGCAGCGGCACGTAGTTGCCAGTGGGCTGTCAGTGGGCTGTCAGTGGTCCGTCAGTGAGCTGTCAGCGAGCTAGCAGGTGGCTATCAGTGGGCTGCCAGCGAGCTGTCAGTGGACTGTCAGTGGACTCTGTCAGTGGATTGTCAGTGGTCTGTGAGCGGTCCGTCAGTGGTGTGTCGACGGTGTGTCGGTGGTGTGTCAGTGGGCTGTCAGTGGGCTGCCGGTGGTCTGTCAGTGGTCTGTCAGTGGCTTGTCAGTGGTCAGTCAGTAGTCTGCCAGCGGTCTGTCAGTGGTCTGTCAATTGTCTTTCAGTGGCTTGTCAGTGGTCTGTCGGTGGTCTGTCAGTGGTTTGTCAGTGGTCTGTCAGTGGTCTGCCTTGAGTCTGTCAGTTGTCTGTCAGTGGTCTGTCAGTGGTTTGTCAGTGGTCTGTCAGTGGTGTGTCAGTGGTGTGTCAGTTGTCTGTCAGTATTCTGCCAGAGGCGCCTTTCAGTGGTCTGTCAGAGGGGGAGGGGCGGCAACGTACGAGGCACGGGTGGGACCACAACGTCTCTCGACCCTCCCCAGTGACGGACCACTAGCAGACCACTTACAGACCATTGACGGACCGTTGACAGACAATTGACAGACCACTGACAGACCACTGACAGACCACCGACAGAGCACTGACAGGCTCCTGACAGACCATTGACCCTGACAGGCCACTGACAGACCACTGACAGACCACTGACAGACCACTGACAGACCACTGACAGCTCTTCCCGACGTCGAGGTCGAGGGGTGACATCGCGTTCGAGCGCGGGTCCCGATGCCTCAACGGTGATTATTCTTGTGCAAGGCCCCATCGAACACAAAGGTGTGTGTGTGTCATGGGTGGTATGTAATGATGTAGCGGTTGATGTGTTGTTATGGGGTTTGATATGTCCGTCGGCGGCGATGGCGGGGGTACTCTTGGGGCGGTGGTAGGGAGAGGGCGGGGGGAGGGGGGGGGCGGCTCAGGATGCCTTGGGGACGGGGCCCTGGAGGGCGCCCTGGAGGGTCCCTCGTCCCACTTGTATGGGGGTGGTTGTAAGTACGTTGTGCCCCCCCACCCCCCGACACCTGGTGCTAAGCTGATAGCCCCCAATCTGCCATTGAAGCTGAGCTGGTAGAGCTGGGGCTAAAGTTCAGTCACACCGAGCGCTAATGCTGTCCAAGGCCAGCGCCGGAGGCGAATGTGAACCCACATGTAAGTCAGCAGCCGATGCCGAATGCGACAATGCAGCCCAACATGCTAAACTATAGCTAAAGCTAGCGCCCACGCCAACATTAACGCTGAAGCTAACGTCAAAACTGCAGACGCTGTTGTGATCGAGCTGGCAGCTAGCACCCACTAGATTTGCATCTGGTACCAAAGTGGCGCTAGAGCTGCGCACCGAGTTAAAACCATCTCTATGCTATACTGAAGCGCATGCTAACATGACGTACCATTACACACAGGTGTACGTGTAGGAATAGCTGGAGCAGCGCCAAACCTGCAGTCCAAGTGTACTCTGATGCTGAAATTGCATGCAATGCCAGCCATGCAGCCACACCATATTATACCAATGTGTTATTGGCAAAGTTAGTCTCAACGCTAGACATAGAGTTGTCACAGCACGATGCTACAGCCACTATCCGCTAATCGTGGCAAGGTCAACATGTAAATGCTGGAGCCATTGATTTATAGTGTGTTAGTTGCATCGAGTGGTCCCTGCGTTGACCCCAACCAGTCAATCAGTGCCACGTCTGTAACCCTGAGCAATGCAAAGCAATGCGACCCACTCCACTAGGTATCGTTGCAACGCTACGCAGCACACAACGCTGCAACGCAACTCGACGACACGTACTGCACCAGAATTTCATTCAGCGCAACGCAATGTAAACGAGGCACTGCAGCGTACACCAGTATAACGTAATGCAAAGCGACGCGATTCAGCGCATGCAAGGGACTGCACTGCAATGCAAAGTACGGCGGCGGCATTGGTTAAGGAACGTCTTCCTGGGGCCCAGACCCTGGCGCATTCCTTAATGTTTCAAGGCGAGGTGGGTGGCCCACGTTTGGCTGCCCATTGGTGGCAAGACCCTGCGTTCCTTATCGAAGGTCTCCTTTCCTAACCTGCACCGTATCGCAACGCATCTTATTGCGCATCCTATGGCGCAATCCCTAGCGCAACCCTTCAACCTGTGGCGCCTGTGGCGCAACTTATGACACTCGAGAGTTCGTGGGGGTGCAATATACCCTATGGGCGCACACCACGACGTATCCGATGGCGCAGATTAAGGGTCGCAAGAGACCGTATGGGCACATCCCATGGCGCCCAAAAGCTCAATGCAAGCTTTTTGGTGCAATGCACTGGTCTCATGGCAGGAAGTGCGGAGCCCATGGCGCAAGGTACGGCAACGTACAGCGTGCGAACCCCACGGCAGAACCTACGGTCGCAATCCATGACGCATTCCATCGGCGCAGCCTATGGCCCCCAATAGCGTACGGCACCCTCATTGCATAGCCGCAACCAGCGGCACAATCGATGGGCATCATCTATTGCACCCACACGTCTGCCACACCACATGGCCAGTTCGCTACCAGAGCAGTAAGAGACACGTGCAGGCACTGCTTGTAGAGTGCGCTTTTTAACTTGATATGGCAATTGCCTGCTGGGGAGCTCCTGTTGCTCTCTAGGGGGCTTCGTCAAGCTTGAATTGGGTGTTTTTTGGGCCCTCTGGTTCTTTTTGGGTCCACCTTGAGTGTCTCGGGGCAGCCTGAGGGTGGTCTTGGCGCTGTCTCGGGGTTGTTTCGGGCCGTCTTCTGGTTGTCTTGGAATTTTCTTGGGCCGTGATTGAGCCGCCTTGGGGGGACTCATGAACTGTCGTCTTGGAGCCCTCACGGAGCCTCGATCGCTCTTCAGCCGTGCAGATCCTGGGGGTTGTCTGCAGACCACCTGGTGGCTATCCTGAGATGGTCTGGGGGCTCTGTCCGTGACCGCCTCGGGCTGTCTTTAGGCCGCCTTGGCTTGTCCGGGGTGGAGCCCGGTGGCGCTCGGATGCGCACCTCGGCCCCCTCGTAGGCCCTCTCGAGTCCCCTCGAGGGGTGCGTTCGAGTCTTCGGCTCTTCCGCGTCGGGGGTGGTGACGTGCGCAATGGCTCTCTGGCGGAAGGACCTTGACTCCGGTCCGGCGGCCCCCCTCGTCGCAAAGTGCCTACTCGCAAACGTCTGAAGGACACCAGTCTGTTTCGATGTATTTCATCGCAAATCCCCCGCGGCGGGTCCAGGCCATTTGCGAGTAGGTACGTTGCGAGTGGTGGAACGCGCTGGTCCACCAGGCGCCGCCGGGCGCGCGGTTCCATGTTCAGTTCGGCGACGCCGCACCCTGTGGCTGGACCTCCTGCTGCCTTGTTCCTGCTGCGGATTTCCTCGTTGCACACGCACAGTCTTCTCAGTCACTACGCCGCGGGTGGTCCTGTCAGCAGCTCTCGCGTATCTGAGCTCTGGCAGTTCGCTTCGTCATTCACCGCGTACTCTCCTGCATGGGTCATTGGCAATGCTTTATGCTGTCCCCAAGGTGACCGTACGCTGGACCAGTTCTATTGGGTCGCCAGGGTGGAGGAGCATCAGGAGGACAGGGAGTATAAGGAGGAAGATGAGGATGATGAGAAGGGACGGTGACAGGGAGGAGCACGATGACGAGAGACAGAATGAAGAGGCGGCGGAGGAGGAGGAGGAGGAGGAGGAGGAGGAGGAGGAGGAGGAGGAGGAGGAGGAGGAGGAGGAAGAGAACCAGTATGAAGATGGTGACAGAATTGGGAATAGCCCAGGGTCGGCGGTTCCAAGATGGGGCCCTGGAGGATGGGGCCCCGAGAACGAGTGGCCTCAGACATGGAAGGCTCAGCTCGAGATCCCTTTCCTGCTCTCAGAGCCGCATCCCCGAGGATACCACCGCTGAACCGCAGGGTCGGGGCAGGCTCCCTGTTTTGGCACAGGCCCGCCCACTGACCCACTCTGGCCCCGCCAGCTTCCGAGCCTGGCCAAGGTTGTGGCGTGACAGCGGGATCCTGGGCTCCTCCCCATCCTCGTCGTCCTCGTCCCTCGCGTCCGCTCTCCGAGCATGGAGGCTTGCAGTTGCAGAGGGTGTGATGCAGCAGCTCCAGCTGAAATAACATTGGACGTGCCGACCAATACTTCCGCTGCCTTGGCGACCATGGGGTGTGTGGCTCTGTTCCGTCATCCGCAGCGGCTCTCGGGTTTTCCCCCACCTCCTCGTCCGCCTCCTTCTCCTCTTTCCCTTCCTACTTTCTCCTCCTTCGGGGAATCAGCGATCAGCCTTGGTCGACTTGAGGTCACTGCCATCTGGGCAGGACGGAAAAGAGGAATGAACATGGGGAGACAGAGGCGGAGAGGGAAAGGGATGGAGAGGGAGGGTGGGAGGGATGGGGAATGGATAGAAAAATGAGAGAGGGAGGAAGTGATGTTGGGAGAGATGGAGGGGGAAGGAGGAGGAGGAGGGAGGAGGAGGAGGAGGAGGACGCGGAGGCGGAGGCGGAGGCGGAGGCGGAGGCGGAGGTGAAGGCGGAGGCGGAGGCGGAGGCGGAGGAGGAGGCGGAGGAGGAGGAAGAGGAGGAGGAAGAGGAGGAGGAAGAGGAGGAGGCGGAGGAGGAGGAGGATGAGGAGGAGGGAGGAGGAGATGGGGAAGGTGGAGGCGGAGGAGAAGGAGGAGGAGGCGGAGGAGGAGGAGGAGGAGGAGGAGGAGGAGGAGGAGGTAAGTATAGGAACAAAAGTCATGATGGGACGATGTTTCGTGCTCCTGTCACTATTTGGGATTCTTCTTTGGGGCTATTATCTTATGCTTCTTTCAAAATCTGCCTGCAGGAGGACATGCCCGACCTGAGTGAAGTGGGAGGGGGGAGTGAGGGAGGGAAACGCGGCCCCCCGGAGGTCAACATGTACAAGGCGGCCAGCGCGTCGCGGCCCGGGCGGCCGCTCTACGACCTGCAGGGCCCCTGGCCGGTGGAGGGTGCCCCCCCGGGCCTGCACAGTGCTTCCCTGGGCAGGGGAGGGGTTGAACGTGCCCAGGGTTCCCAGGGGCCCTGGGCTCCCGGAGCCCGTGGAGAGCTTATGAACCCTTGGAGCGACTTGCACTTGCTGGGGTGCTCTGGGCACGCCCAGGGCTCCCAGAGGAGAGCGGGGATTTGGGGCTCCCGGGGTGACGACAGCAAGCTCCGAGACGACGGGGCAGGAAGCGAAGATGAGCAGATTGCCGATCACGCCTCGAGAGGGGCAGCGAATGCGAACAGACCCCTTTCTGAAGGATGGGACGGTTTACCAGTTTGGAACATATCCCTATCCCTGTGTTTTGGCATCACCTCACCTCGATGCCGATCTTAAGGATTCCCTCGGTTTCTGAGGGCACATCCCTAAGATTGTCCTCGCTTTTTGCTAGCCCATCTTAGGGATAGGGGTAAGTGCGAGGCTGGTTACTGGTGGGACCCTATCCGTTTGGCCCTCTTCCCCGCAACCCGCACTTGCGCTTGTAATACTAAGGGGTTCCTGGCGAGGGCCCGCCACTGCGAAGTTGTCGGGGGTGGACATACCTCCTACCCCTGACACGTCGATTAGTGAATTGGCCGTTTTCGGTTCGCGAGAGGGCGTCGCGGCCGTCATTGTTGCGGGTCCAGGTCCGTCGGTTTCGGTCCCAGGCCGTTTTCGCTAAGGGGAGGTTTACTAAAGCGAGGTTTGTCCACCGCCGAAGTTGGGCTATCTGGTTCACCGAGCATAGCAATCTTTGTTATGCTGCACAATGCTCCAGGGGCTACCGTATTCGTGTCACGGTTTGGCCTTGAGCCGACATTGCTACAATTCCCCGCGGGCCGAAATTGCTAGAATCCCCCCGTCAAGGATCTCCGATGGTCTTGTAGCGTCAGGATCGGCAGTGCGCGTGTTGACGACTTGTGTCGCGGTCGTGTCACGTTTTGGCCGCGACCCGAAATTGCTACAGTCCACCGCAGGCCGACATTGCTACAATCCCCCCCTTCAGGGATCTCCGTTGACTTCGAGGCGTCAGGATCGGCACCATGCTTGCCGACGACTTGTGTCGCGGTCGTGTCACGTTTTGGCCGCGGGCCGAAATTGCCACAATCCCCCGCAGGCCGAAATAGCTACATCTCCCCTTCAGGGATCTCCAAGGGCCTCGAGGCGACAACGTTGCAGCATGCGTGTCGACGACGTGTGCGGCGACCACTTGGGCTCAAGCCACTCTCGTCGTACCTCTTCACTTTTCCCTCTCTCCCAAGCCCTGAGGGAGAAACGCATGTGAGCATGTGTGCGGGTGGGCTGCCTTTCGGTATGGTTGAAGGGGCCCTGGGACACACAAATAAATACACAAATAAAAAGATGCCCAATCTTTTCCCATATTTTCTGGGTTTCTGTCTTCCCCCCCCCCACTTCCCATATTTTCTCATATTTCCCTGGGGGTCGACGATTAATGGTGTCTGTGTTTTTTTCTCCCTCCTGAATGGTGGGGTTTGGGGGAATTGCCTGGGGGCACCCCTCGCCTCTCCTCTGTCGTCCACTGCGCGGGGGGGCGAAGAAGGGGGGTGGCGAGGAGGGATGCTTGGCTGGGCGCTCCACCAACCCGTGCTTGCCGAAGGCGGCCTACCCAAGTCAGAGGCCAGCAACATATGCACACGTACGCGGTTAGCTTCCCCTGGAGTGCGTGTCAACGCGGACGTTCGTGCAGGCAAGACCGCGGAGGGCGTACATGTACATATGTCGTTGCTCGCCCACCAAGGTAGGTACCTGGTTTTTCCTACTGCGACGACACCCTGGAACAATTGTGCCGAGCCTCGCACCCTGGCTGCGCAGATCGACTACCAAACGGGATTGCGCGCAATCCCCAAGTCGTGTGCGGTGTGGCTGGGAGCCCCCTCCCAAGCAGGGTCCTGAGTGCGAATTGCTTCGGAGGAATGACTTGGACGAGGACGGGGATAATAGGCAGGAGGAGGAAGAGGAAGAGGAGCAGGAGGTGGAGGAGGAGGAGGAGGAGGAAGAGGAGGAGGAGAGGGAGGAGGAGGAAGAGGAGGACCAGGAGGAGCAGGAGGATTAATATAATTGTGATGGTAATGATGCTGGATATGGCGACGAGGGTGGTGATGACGGTGATTGCGCCGACGACGCTGATTACGAAGCCGTTGCCGATGCCGAGGATGATGGCCGTGAAGGCAATGTGTAGTGGCGATGGTGGTGGTGGTGGTGATGACGAAGACGACGAGGAGGGCGAGGAGAACGAGGAGGAGCGGCAGGAGTCGTAGGAGGAGTGCTCGGAGGACTCGGGGGGCGAATTGAGGACGAGGGAGGGTCGCTTTCGCGGCGCGCGGAGCATCCTGCCAGGCACTCCCTGGCCCGACATCCACTGGGCGCTGGGCTCGGCGGCGCCTGGCCGGTCGTCCTTCAGCATCGTCGGCCTCGCCGCGCTCGCGCGCCGCCTGCTGCTGCTGCTGCTGCAGCTGCTCCTACTCCCTGTTCGCCTGCTGCGCCTCTCCTTCCTTCCTTCCTCCTCCTCGCTCCTTCCTCCTCCTCCTCGCTCCTCTCGCTCCTCCTTCTCCTCGCTCTCCTTCTCCTCGCTCCTTCCTCCTCCTCCTCGCTCCTTCCCCCTCTCCTTCCTCCTCCTCGCTCTGCCCTCGTGGACGCTGCCCCTCTGCCGCCCCCCTTCCCCTCGTTGCCGGTGAGTGGCGGCCACCGGCCGGCAGCGATGCTCTCGGATTTGTGCGCAGGGGTGGCTTTGCGCTGTGGCGCGTGGATGGAGGTCCCACTGGAAAAATGATGATTTCGGTATTCAAGCTCCCGTGATGAGGGGTCAGGGTCTCAGCACAGAAGCACACCTCGTATGACGTTTGGTCGTCCTCCACGCCTCTCTTCCTGCTCCCTACATCTTCCTCCGTTCTCTCATCCTCCCTCCCTCCTTCTTCATCTCTCTCCCTTCTCTTCCTGGACTCCTCGCTCCTCCTCCTTTTCCTCCTCCTCCTCCTGCCCCCCCCGTCTGCTCTTCCTCTTCCTCCTCCCTCTCTGCCCTACGGTCGGGAACTATTGGTTAGCGTGTCGCGCTTCTGGTTTCCGGCCCACCACGCTTCGGCGCGACTCGCCAACCACTTCCCTGCCCCCGAGCGTCAACGTCCCGAGCCTTTCCCTTCCTCCCGCCTCGCGGAGGGGAGCGGCACGCCATACACTTGCGGGGTACAGCGTGTCGCCGAAGCCGCCGCCGCGACATGCTGAACACAAGTTCCTGACCGTAGTCGGTCGCCCTGCTGCTGCTGAGCACCTCCGCCCCGCGGGGTCGGTGCGCCCTCGCGGCATCCAGCGTGGCTGCGTTCGGGTACGACAAATCCCCCCCCCCCCCCCCCCCTGCCCAGCCCTAGTGGACTCCCGACTTTGGGAAACTCGGGGAGGAGTGAGAGTGTGCATCGACTTTAACCTCTGGCCAAGACGTTTCGAGGCTTTCGTCAGATTCATGTCCCTGCAATGTGGAAAAATGAGTTGCTCCATATGTTCTTGAGCTTGAGCTTTCTGTGAATTCGGTGATGTCTAACGACACAGTTTACCTGCAGAGCGATCAAGGGAGTTTATTCATCGGGATTTCCCTCTCGCGCTGGCCCCCTCCCTCTCTCTCTCTCTCTCTCTCTCTCTCTTTCTTTCTCCATAGCCTGTCTTCGGCTCCCTCCTTCCCACCCTGGGAAGAGTGAGTGAGTGAGAGTGTGCATCGACTTTGACGTCTGGCCACGGCGTTTCGAGGCTTTCGTCAGATTCATGTCCTAGCAATGTGATAAAACGAGTTGTTCTGATGATGCTGCTGCTGATGCTGGTGAGGATGATGATTCGGAGGAAGACGAGGATGAGGAAGAGAAGGAAGCGGCAAAGGAGGAGGAAGAGGAGGAGGCGGAGAAGGGGAAGGAGCGGGACGAGGTGAAGAAGGAGGAGGTGTAGGAGGACGAGGAGGAAAAGGAGAGGTTTGATGATGAAGATGATGAGAAGGCGGAGGAGGAACTTCCGGAGGAGGTGGATGAGGAGTAGGAGGAGGAGGAGGGGAGAAGGATATAGGATATGATGAGGATGATGATGACCATGATGATGACGCTGTTAGCAGGATGACGATGACGATGCTTATGATGATGACGGTGACGATGATGACGACGATGATGATGGCGATAACGATGATGATGCTGATGGTGATAAGGATGAGGGTCATGCTGCTGTTGGTGATGATGATGCGGATGAAAGTGATGATGATGATGATGCTGATGATGGTGATGCTTATAAGAAGGATGGTGCCATGATGAAGCTGTTGATGATGGTGGCGATGCTAATGATGATGATGATGATGATGATGATGATGATGATGATGATGATGATGATGATGATGACGATGGTGATGATGATGATGCTGATGCAGATGATGATGATGATGATGATGATGATGATGATGATGATGATGGTGATGATGTGATGAGGAGGAGGCGGAACAGGATAATTGGGAGGAGGGCAAGGAGGAGCGAGAAGGACATAAATAAGGGGTTGAGGGTCGGAAGGGCTAAGCTGCTATTCAATTTCCTGTGTTTCATGCTGCATTTGAGTGCCCACACTTGTTCGGTAGCTTGGGATTGTACTGGCCTCCTTCCGAACCGGAAGGCTTAACACGACACTCTCCAGGCGCTCTGCTTTCCGTTTGTGTCCGCGACCATGGAGACTGAGCCTCGCGCCCCCAACTTGGCCAACCAGTCGCGCTAAGGACTTGAACATCCAGCTGACGTACATGCCATTCGCAGCGGCTGGGAGGCTCAACCTTGCAGAGTCTCTGTGGGAGTTTCTCGAACGCAACAAGGCATTACCGGCACGCGCGATATCACCATCGTCATATCTCACTCTTGACCACCACCCGTATGTTGCCCTTTTACTTCTTCGCACGAACAGCTGACTGGGTTTCTCTGGTGCAGTTCTCTCATCGTTGGTCAGTGGCAGTGCCAGTGACAGCTGTAGCAGTGCACGGGAGCGATCGTCGGAGGAGTGCCAGTTGATACAAACGGCGGCTCGCCCGCCTGGCCCACATCCGCTCCTACTCGGTCCCCCGGGCCCCTCCCAGGATCCCTCCTGACCTGTTCTTGAGGCGGGTCGAGCCGTGTCGAAGGCCCAGCAAGGACCACAACGCCAACGAGCGCCGCCGTGGTTTCGACCACGAAAATCCGACGCCGTGTTTGTGCTTCCTTTCTCTCAAAAAGAAGACCCCCAGAGGTCTGGACCCCTTCCCCAGGACTGGCTTTTCGTCCTGGGTCGTTCTTTGACGGCCCTGGGGGCCCCGTAGAGCCCCCCTAGGGCCCGTCCATGGCGACAGCACTCCCGCCGCACCTTTTTCTTTCGGCCACGGCGCGAGGAGGCCACCCAACCCTCCCACAGGCCATCGTGGTCACCCGGGCTGGTGAGGGGGTTAGCGTTAAGGCGGGCATGTCCCTCTACAGGACGACTTTTCAAGGATGGTACACGAATATTCAGGGTCGATTTTCTGTACTGCTCTTATTCTGATTGAGTAAACTTTGGCTATTCCGCACTTTTCTTCGGGAATCCGCCTGTAGAGGAGGACGTGCCCGACCTGAGGTTAGCGAATCGGCTCACGCAGCTGGCTCCCCCGGCGCACCCTGGCGCCGGGTGGCGGAGGCGCTCCTGGCGCCAGAGGCGCCAGGATGTGCACGCACTGGCGCCTCCGGCGCCAGAGTGCGCCTTGAGCTCTCGGGCGAAGAGAGCTATGCACACGCACCGATCCTGGCAAGGCCCATCCTTGGCCCCAGGATCGGTGCACATGCCTTCCTGGCCAAGGTCGGAGGGCGTATGCACCGATCCTGGGCTCAGGATGGGCCTGGCCAGAATCGGTGTATGTGCATAGTTCTTTTCTCCTCTATTGAGTGCACTCGATGCATGATGCATCGAGGGGAGCGCCCGGTGGCGGGGCCGAAACGAGCTGCCAGGAGCCGTGCCTCGAGCGGCAGCGCGTCCCGAGGGGGGGGATCGGCCGGCGCCGCTCCTCCGGGCGGCAGCCAGCAGGCGGCGCGCGTGCCCTGCCGAGCGTTACGGTGAAAATCCATAGTAAGGACGGGTCGGCTTCCCAGGGGCACCCTTGCGTCCTTAGATTTGTTCGGCAGTGCGCCGCTAGAACAGCATGCATTGGGGCGTCCAAGGACCGTCCAAGGGTCTTGCGTCCTTGCAGCGCGTCCTTACTACAGATTGTGACTGTAAGTCGGGCATGTCCCTCTCTAGGAGGAATGTTCAAGAAGAGTCGCAACATCGTCCGCGGACGAGTTTTCGTTCTCTTGT
Organism: Prorocentrum cordatum; assembly: GCA_963575745.1. Classification (NCBI taxonomy): domain Eukaryota; class Dinophyceae; order Prorocentrales; family Prorocentraceae; genus Prorocentrum; species Prorocentrum cordatum. Next base: position 23,008 of record CAUYUJ010017791.1, read on the forward strand.
GAATATTTTTTTGTTAAAAAAATGAATAAACAAATATTTTTCACTCTTCTTCCAGAATCCGCCTGTAGGAGGACATGCCCGACCTCGGCCGAGCGCGCAGGAGAACCTCATCAACAACGTGGCGCCCGAGTGGCGCAACGACTCCGCCGCCGCGCCCTCCCTCGCGTCGGGCCCGGGCCTCGGGCGAGCCCGTGGTCCGCACGCGGGGGGAGCCCCCGAGATCCGGGCGCTGCTCTTCGGTGGCACGCCGGGCGTCCTCGCCCGATCTCGGGCCCCGTGGCCCTCGCACGTCGATCTCTTCCTCCTTTATCCTCCTCCTCCTCCTCCTCCTCCTCCTCCTCCTCCTCCTCCTCCTCCTCCTCCTCCTCCTCCTCCTCCTCCTCCTCCTCCTCCTCCTCCTCCTCCTCTTCCCTTTTCCTCCTCCTCCCTCCTCCTCCCTCCTCCCTCCTCCCTTTTCCCCCTCCTCCCTCCTCTCCTCCTCCCCCTCCTCCCCCTCCTCGCCTCCTCCTCCGCCTCCTCCGCCTCCTCCTCCTCCTCCTCCACATCATCATCAGCGAGATGAGGTCCAGGGCCCTGGCCGCGATGCTGAACGATGGTGCGCTTTGGTCGCCACGTCCGATCTCGGCGAAGAGAGCTCGGGCCGCTCCTCAGACCCGGCTCGGGGAGCTCATCCCGTGGCCGACGCTGGCCGTGGCCAGAGGAGCCCCTCCCGCTCCTCCTCCTCCTCCTCCTCCTCCTCCTCCTCCTCCTCCTCCTCCTCCCCCTCCTCCTCCTCCCCTCCTCCTCCTCCTCCTCCTCCTCCTCCTCCTCCTCCTCCTCCTCCTACTCCGATTGCTGTAGCTTTAGGTCGGGCGTGTCCTTGTACAGGCGGATTCTGAACTAAAAAGTATAAGATAGTCGATCAATATTCAAACATAGTCAACAATAATCAAGCATCGTCCCCTCCGCTCCTCACTCGCCGCCCCTTATGGTAGCACGATGGCTGTAGCTTTAAGTCGGGAGTGTCCTTGTACAGGCGGATTCTGGACTAAAAAATGTAAGATAGGCGAACAATGCTCAAACATAGTCAGCAATCATCAAACATCGTCCCCAGACTACTTGTTTATAACTATTTGGGAATCTTCCTCCTGTAGAGGGACATGCCCGACCTAACTGTAGCTCTGGAGGTGCCACGAAGCGTCGAGCGTGGCGTCTGCCGTGCAGGAGGGTCTGTCCGTGCACGTCCCTGGGGTAGCGAGACGGGCTCTTTCAGGGGCAACGTCAGTGGGGGTTAGGCTCAAGTCTGGCATGTCCCTCTGGGGACGATTTTCCCATTATCTTTGACTGTTGCTGGGCATGTCTTGACTATTTTTCGTTTTTCTTCCCAAATCCGCCTGCAGGAGGACATGCCCGACCTAAGGTTAGACTCAGGGGGAACGCATCGACCCTCGATCTCCCATGCATCTCCGTTTGGGGGGGCTCGATACACCACCCCGCGCAGGCCCGCGCGGGTTCGCCGTCGGGGGTCTGCCGCCGATCCATCGGCGATGCCTCGGGCCGATTCCGGGTCGAGGCTTCCCCTCCCGAGCCCCGGGCCCCCTTTCGTTGCCCCCCACTTGTCAAAGGGGGCAACCGGGGGGCGTGCGGTGGGAAGGCTCACGCTTCCAGGTAAGAGTGCTGCAGCTTTTTCCTGCTCATTTTTTTGTTGTCTCTCTCTCATTCTCTCTCTCCTCTCGCTCTCTCTCTCTCTCTCTCTCTCTCTCTCCCCCTCTCCCTCTGGTTTATCTTTCCCCAGTGCTGCCATGGACACTACTAGTCGTCAGGAACGGAGAGTGCGATGATGACGATGATGATGCTGCTGCTGGTGATGCTGATGACGACGGTGACGATGATGATGCTGCTGATGATAATGTTACTGCTGACGAAGATGGTAACGACGACGATGCTGCAGCTGATGATGATGAGGCTGCCGATGATGATGATGATGGTGATGATGATTATGATGATGATGATGATGATGATGATGATGATGATGATGATGATGATGATGGTGATGATGATGAGGTTGATGCTTCTGCTGATGATGGTGCTGGTGGTTATAGCGATGATGCTGCTGTTGTTGATGATGATGATGCTGATGATGATGCTGCTGATGATGATGATGCTGCTGATGTTGACGATGCTGCTGCTGCTGCTGATGATGATGATGATGATGATAATGATGATGCGGAAGAGAAGGATGAGGATTATGTTGAGTATCATTATGATGATGTGGAGGAGGAGGAAGAGGAGGAGGATGTGGATTGCCTCTGCCGCGCTGCGACGATACAGCTGACTAGATCTCTTCCCTGGACGGGTGTTCACCCCGAGCAGTTTTTGACGGTCTCGGGCTTCAGCGAGGGCCCCCGCTTCCCGAGGCTGAATATTGAACAAATTCTTTTCGTGCCTGTTTCGCGCCGAGGCGGACACTGTCCTTGAAAGATCCATACGCTTAGGCGGACCCTGTCCTTCAAAGATCCAGAATGGCAACGGCTGTGTGCCCTGTCGCAGTCGACATCCTCAAGCTGGGTATTGACCGCGTCCTGGCGGACGCCACGCCTCTCCATGTACTTCCCAGCGCAAGGAGTGCTCCGTCCCGAGGGTACTCCCCTATGTGAGAGTTCAAGTCACCAGTCAGCTTTTCTCTCCCCGTGCTTTATTTTTGAGGAGGTGGGGGGTGACCGCAACATGTGTGGGTTGGACCACTTTTCCGAGGGTAGTGTTTATCACTGGATCCATTGTTCATGGCCCCAGGCCTCGAAAGTGCGCCTGAGGGGCCGAAGTGGAGGAAACACGCCCGGATTCTTGCTAATCAGGCTGTCGGAGATCTGTTGGGACCTCCGACCGCAGCCTTGACAGGCCCCCCGAAATCGGCTACACGTGGGAGTGACCCATCGCCAGCGTGACCCTGGGTGCAGACCCGCAGGCCACGAGGGGCTCCCCCAGCTCGTGCTGGCGCGCTTGAGCTTGGCCTCCAGCGCCCCCCGAAGGCCGCGCATCAGAGGCCTCCTCCTCCTCCGCTCCTCCTCCTCCTCCTCCTCCTCCTCACCTCCTCCTCCTCCTCCTCCTCTCCTCCCTCATCCTCCCCCTCCTCCTCCTCCTCCTCCTCCCCTTCTCCTCCCCCCTCCTCCTCCTCCTCCTCCTCCTCCTCCTCCTTTTTCCTCCTCCTCCTCCTCCTCCTCCCTTGCCAAGGGCCAATCCCCTGAGATTGGACGTTGCGAACACATTGAAACATCGCATGCACCTTACATTTTCCGGTGCCGTTTTCCAGTTGGATCGATCTGTCAGGGCTTCGGGGTCCGACCCAGTGCGAACTCCCCCATTGTGAAACAGTGCAGCGCCAGAATCTGACGGTTGAAGGCTGCCTGCGGCTCTGGTCGGCTCTGGTCGGCTTCGGTTTCGCTGTCGGCCCCGTCGGCGGTCGCCTCGGCCCAGAGGTGGCGCAGGTGCAGTCGCGCTTTGTGCGGGGCCCCCCCGGGGATCCGCGCGAGTATCCAGACCCCCCCCCCTGGCCAGAGCCTTTATGGACGACGATCCATGGAGAGGAAGCGTGCTGCCAGATGATTCCCAGATGTCTAACGCATGTTGTAAACACGAAAAAGAACATGTTCCAAACATGTCTAGAACATGCTTCACACATTTTAAAGGCAAATGCTATTCAATGATAGAACGGTTAGCGTGCCCCGTGGGCTCGGCCGTGGCCGCCCCGCGCGCCCGTCCGCGCGGCGCCTCCGCCCCCGCATGGCGCGGCGGCGCGGCCGCGGCGGCTGCCTCCGCGGCCGCCCGCGGCCCCGCCCCGGGCGCCGGCGCTGAGGGCCGGCTGCAGAGATCGCTGTACCGTGCAACAGTTGCAGGGCGGCTGCAGTCCACTCGCTGGGCACCTGCAGGATGAGGAGGAGGAGGAGGAGGAGTAGGAGGAGGGGGAGGAGGAGGAGGAATAGTAGTAGTAGTAGTAGTAGTAGTAGTAGTAGTAGTAGTAGTAGTAGTAGTAGTAGTAGTAGTAGTAGTAGTAGTAGTAGTAGTAGTAGTAGTAGTAGTAGTAGTAGTAGTAGTAGTAGTAATAATAATACTAATAATAATAATAAGAAAAAGACGAGGAGGAGGAGGAGAAAGAAAAAGACAAGGATGAGGAGGAGAAGGAGGAGGACGAGGACGAGGAGGAGGAGGAGGAGGAGGAGGAGGAGGACGAGGAGGAGGACGAGGAGGAGGAGGAGGAGGAGGAGGAGGAGGAGGAGGAGGAGGAGCCGGTGCGCTCCGATCTTGCCCACCAGCCGCTCCAGGAGGGGGCCCCGCCCTGCTCTCCCGGCCTGGGAGCAGTGGGGCGGGCCTGCACACGCCACGTGCAGGCGCCTCCAGCGAGGGGGCTGCGGCATCTCGAAGCTGTTGCAGGTGTCAGGCTCGAGCGGAACGGTGTTCCGAGGCTCATTTCGACTCCTCCGATTCGATTCGATTCGATTTCGAAAGATTCTGATGCCGATTCGATTCGAGTGCGGACTCCGATTTGGATTCCGATTCCTCAGTGGAGGCCTATTCGCCTGCCGATTTCTGTCGCTTCGACTTCTCCCGACGTCGCTGCCTATATCCGCCGATCCGATTCATTTCGATCGCCGATCCGACATGTCGATTCGATTCGGGGCTCTCCTGGTGTTTTGGCGATCTCGTGGGCCGCTTTCGTTCTGACTTCGTCTCGCAGCAGAGGCAGAGCGCAGGCAGAGCGAAGGAAAAGGCGAACACAAGCCGCGAGCGCGAACAACACCGTTTCGCTGGAGCCCTGGCAAGTATTGCAAGCCGAACCGACCACTACAGCGCGGCGGATGCCAGCCGCGGAGGCCCTGGGCGCCGGCGAGCCCGACTCGCCGGCCTCGCCCGCCTCGCAGGGCTGGTCGACGCCTGGGGCCGTCCGCCGGTGCTCGGGTCGTGAATCGGGCCGGGCGAAAGGGGGGGAATTGGGAAAGGGGGGGTTACCAACGTTGCTGCATGCAGCCGGTTTCGGCCTCACCGAGAGGCCCATTCCTCGATACATAGCCGCCTCCGGCGCCGGGGGGCGCCAGGAAAATCAGCTACGTGGGCTGATTAACAAACCCCCCCGTTGCTATCCCCCCCTTTCGCCCGACCCGAGTGAACAGAAACACGACGGACAGGTTTTCACCCTTTTCGAGGTTTTGGGGCCCTGGTCAGACCCCAGGGCCGTCAGAAAACGACTCGGGATGAGGAACCGGTCCTGAGGTATGGGTCGAGACCTCCGGGGGTCCACGTTACGAAAAAATGATGACGTCGACGACGACGGCGAGGAGTAATTGGGAGAAGGACCGGTGTAAACCCAAGACTCATTAACGATCTTGCAATAATCCCTCCCTCCAAGTTCCCTCTTCATAGGCTCCTACACGGAGTCATTTTTACTGAAGGGAGTGCCGCGTTAATTGATTGAAAATCTGGAATTGTGCCAGAACGCCATTCCTGGGACATCACCGCCGCGAATCACCGTTGCTGTTGCGTTTTCGCGATCCTGATAAATGCCAGAAAGCCATTCCTGGGATGCCAACGCCGCGGATCAATGTGACTGTTGCGCCCGGGCTGTCCCACATCATGCCCAAACACTGTTCTGGGACGTTAACCATGAAAATCCTTGAACCTGTTGCATGAAAAAACGAATGTGCGCGCGCTGAGGCGAGAGCCACGTTTTGAAAAGGAACCGCCCCCATCAGCGAATCTCTTGCACAACATTGTAATACGAATGGTCGCGGCGCTAAGGTGAGAGCCACATTTTGAAAACGGGCCGCCCTTCATCCGTGAATCTCTTGAAGCTTTTGAGACGAATGTGCGCGGCGCTAAGGCGAGAGCCACATTTTGAAAGCTGGCCGCCCTCCATCCGTGAAGCTCTTGCGAACTGTAAGCTTCAGGGTCATCAAGGGTGAGGAGGTCTCAGTCGAACCGCCCGGCCCGCCCTTTCGACCGGCCTCGGGGTGCGACAGGACGGAGATATCTATAATGAGCAGGGATGGAGGAGGAGAAGGAGGAGAAGGAGGAGAAGGAGGAGGAGGAGGAGCAGGAGGAGGTGGAGAAAAAAAAGGAGGAGGTTGAGGAGGAGGAGCATGTACCGATATCGGTGCTCGTCCTGGAGAGCTTCCGTCGCCACGGCTGGATCCTTTCCGAAATTCTGGTCGAAACGCGCCCCAGGAGAGGGCCGGAGAGTAGCGGTGTCGGTTTTGTGTTTGTCCCTCTCAGGCGCAGCTCTCAGCAGCTTTCCGTCGCCTGGGAGGATCCGGGGCAGCGTTGGGGGGCGAGGGAGGGAAGGCTCAAGGGGAAACGTTGGGGCAACGTTGGGAGGATCAGGGGGCAACCTTGGGAGGATCAGGGGGCAACGTTGGGGGAGGCGCGAGGGAAGGCTCAAGGGGGGACGCATCGACCTGGAATCGCCCATCGATCGCCGATTGGGGCCCGATAGCCCTCCCCCGCCCAGGAGCGTGTGGTTTCGCTGTCGGGAGCCCATCTGACTGGTTCCCCCCAGTTCGACGACAACCCTTCCAAACCCCTCTGGAAACAGATAGCCCTCCCCCGCCCAGGAGCGTGTGGTTTCGCTGTCGGGGGCCCATCGCCGATCTACCGTAAGACCGCCAAGGGTTCGCTAGGGGCTAATGACTGGTTCCCCCTAAAACGACGACAACCGCTCCAAAACCCTCTGGAAACAGTGCGGCAAGCCTCCCCGAACCCTTCTTGAAGGGTTCTGGCGGGTTTCGGGAGGGCTTCGGCTATTCCGAGGGGAAGCAAACTTTTAGCGAACCTTGGACTTCTAGGACTTCCAATGTAGGCTATGTATCGCCGATTCCAGGTCGATGTTTTCCCCCTTGGGCCGGTTCCCCTCCTACACGCCAGTCGCTGAAGGTGGGTAGCTTTGGATTTCCAGATGCCAACCTTTTTCATGCAACTTACGACTTAAGAAACGGTATTATTATGTTGTTGTTGTTGTTATTCTTTGGGCGGCCCTTGAACCCAATCTACTTGATCGAGGTCAGGAGCTCCGCGCGGACCGCCAAAGGATTGCGATGACGCTGTTTTTTGCTCCTCTACTTTCTCCCTACTTTCTCCGCCTCGTGCTTCAGGCCCCTCCGCCGAGGGGTCGACCCCGTCGGAGCGGGGGGGGCCACGACGGCGGCACCTCTCCCGCCCGCCCCCGCGCCCGCCCGAGCTCCGTCTCCGAGCCTCTGCCCTCGGTGCACCCCAGACCTGCTCTTCGAGGCGCATGCGGCCGCGGCGACGAGATGCCCGCGGGAGGCCCAGCAAAGACGACGAGGCACGCCTCGACTGGCCCCTTCAGAGGACGAGACGCCTCCGGCCGCTGGGGCGGCGCCGCAAGCGCAGGCCGCGGCGTTCGGCTCCGGCAGCGTCTTCGACGTCGATGTGCGCGCGGGCGCGCCAGCGCCCTTCGCGCTGCCCTGCGCGCGGTACCTGGAGGAGTCGCTGCCGGGCGTACAAAGTTCGGTGGCGAGCGAGGGGGGGAGAAGAGAAGGAGAAGGCCTTCGCAGAGGGCGGCTGGGCTTCTCAGAAGCCCTCGCGCCTTCCGAGAGGTTGTCCATGTCTTGGGGGGAAGGCCCAGTTCTCAGAAGGGCCGAGGCCTTCCGAGTCTCCTGAGCAGGCCCGCCCCGTTTCGCTTTCCCCCCCCCCGCGCTCGCCGCCAAAAAGTGGCCTTTCGCTGGAGTGACAGTTTGGTGCGGGGCACACAGGGGTCGGAGGAAGGAGGCGGAGGTGGAGGAGGAGGAGGAAGAGGAGGAGGAGGAGGAGCAGGAGGAGGAGGAGGAGGCGGAGGAGGCGGAGGAGGAGGAGGAGGAGGAGGCGGAGGAGGAGGAGGAGGCGGAGGAGGAGGAGGATGATGATGATGAGGAGGAGGAGGAAGAGGAGGAGGATGGATCCCACCAACACTGGCTTGCGCGCCTGGACTACCTGGATTAGAGGCCTTCCCAGGGGCACCCCCTCGAGCCGCGCACCAAGGGTCACTCCTGCCTGTGGTCGAGTCGGGTAGGTGTCCCTACAGGCGGAATGTTCAAAAGTAGGTCAACATAGTCTGGGGGCGATTTTTCGTCTAATGTTGAAAGTTTATCAGAGTACTTTTTGACTATTTTCATTTTCCCTCCAAAGTCTGCCTGTAGGAGGACATGCCCGACCTAAGCCTATGGTCAATCTTGCGTGCAGCGGAAGGAGTCGCTGCTGGGCATGCGGGTCGCCCCGAGGTCCGAGGCGGGGATTTCTCCACAGCCACCGCCCAGGGGATCGATCTTCGGGGACCTCGGCGGGCGTTGGACATGCATCTAACTCTTGGGGCCCTGGGGGGCCAAATCTGTCCATATCCACCGCCTGCCGAGGTCTCCGAAGATCGGCACCCGTGGCGGTGGTTACAGTCGGCCCTGATTAGTAGGTCGACCCTGCCAAATCAAGGGTATCTTTTTGTCCTGTGCCTCGCGACCCAAGCCTCCTACATTCCCATGGCAATGGGGCCCTCGGAAGGGCCTTGTGCCCTCCCGCGTGTCCTGCCCATTCACGTCGGACTGCATCGGATAGATCCCCTCATCGCACGAGTAACTTGCGTGAGCTGCTGGCGGTCGTCGACGGCGACTCCCAGTCGCCGCGCCGCACTTCCGCCGGCGCCGCGTGGGGCAGCTCGTCCCCGGCCGGCGCCGCCGCCTCGCTGCAGTGGCGGCGGCTCCGCCAGGTGCTGAGCTCGGCGGCGGCGCACGACGTCTGCACCGCGTTCTTCTGGCTGGCCGTGGCCGTCCTCTTCGGGAGGGCGCGCGAGGCGGACGTGCGGGAGGCGGAGAGATCGCTGGCGAGGAGCTGGCACCGCCTCAACATCGAGGCTGGCGAGGTCTGCTCGAGCCAGTCCACTGCCAGCTCTTACATGGGTGCCAGGGACGAGACGCTGGATGCGCTGCCCACTTTGATAGTCCAGGCGGTCTTCAGGCTGCTCGTGGACGCCTTCGACGAGGAGCGTGCTGAGGTAGTGAAGCAGGCGGAGCCACTTCTCGACAAGCTGATGCTGATGGTGCACTACGAAGCGTCTGGCTTCCAGATGAATGTCTCCACCTGCCGCGAGCTGAGGCGGAAGCTCTTCCGCCAGCACGTGACGGAGCAGCCGGCATTGGATCTGCAGGAGTCCCTGAGGCTGCAGCAGCGGCGCGACCAGCTGGAGAGGGAGAACACAAAGGGGCAGCACCCGCTGTCCTTTGGGCCCGGCGGAGTCGGCATGGAGGACCTGCAGCTGCAAAGCGTGCTGCAGAACCGCAGGAAGGAGAAGAAAGAGCGCGACCTCTATCGCCGTGCCACGGGGATCCCCCTGGGCCCAGACCCCGGCAGCCCACCCTTCGAGCTCACCGTGGACCACTACGGCAGGGTGCGCCGGGAGGGCCTCGCCAGGCTGGACGCGCTGCGGGGCGCCACGACGGAGCCCACGGCTGGCCTCGGCCCCGGCGGGGGCGACCACGAGAGCGACGCCTCTGCGTCCGCGCTCGAGGCCGCACCGGCCGCACAGGGCGAGGGCGGCCGCGAGGCCCCCGAGGGCGTCATGACCGTCGCCCTCGGTAAGGCCCTGGCCAAGAAGGTGCGAAGGAGCGAGGTGAAGAGAGCTATGCACAGACACCGATCCTGGCCCACCCCTGGCCCAGGATCGGTGCAAATGCCTTCCTGGCCAAGGCGGGAGGGCGTATGACCTGATCCCGTGCTCAGGATGGCCCTGGCCAGAACCGGTATATGCGCATACTCCTCTTCCCCCTAGAGGAGCGAGGTGAAGGCGGCGGAGCGCAGCCGCCGCAAGGAGCAGCTGCGCCGCCACCTGCTCGGCGAGTCGCTGCCGGAGCCGCTGCGCGCGGGCGCCATCGAGACCTGCGGGGTGTCGCCCCTCTGCGGGTGGCTGGAGCCGAAGGTCCGGGTGGGGCCTAAGGTGTCCCCCGCCAGCCCCTCCTCCTCCTCCTCCTCCTCCTCCTCCTCCTCCTTCTTTCCTTCCTTCCTCCCTTCCTTATCCTTCTCCTCCTCCTCCTCCTCCTCCTCCTCTTCCTCCTCCTCCCCCGCCCCTCCCATCCTCGCTGCAGCTCCCAGTCCTCGTCGTGCCTCCTCCCACCTGCTTCCTCCCTCCTCCCTTCTCCCTGCCTCCCCGATCTCTCTCCCCCCTGGGGTCCTGTGGGGGCGCTGAGGGCGCAGTCGGGCCCGTAGAGCGCCGCGGAGGCGGCTCGCGGGCGCCCCCGAGGCAGCCGCGGAGCGCCCCGGTGTCCCTGGCCAACGGCGCTCCCCCCCCCCAGCTTTTCTCACTCCAGCTTGTCGGGGAAACGCAAGGCTCAAGTTCGCCACTCAGGCTTGCCGACGCTGCTTGACGGAGCAGTCCTGGATTCTGACGGTCCAGTTTTCGTGGGATGCTTGCAGCGGGACCTCGCGTCAAGTTCTAGACGGGGTCTCGTCATTTTCCTGGCGGCCCCGTGAGGCCAACCCGAGTCCCCCGAACTCGAATCTTGCGTCTCCCCGATCTTGGAGCTTCTGGAGCCCTCGGGGCCTCCCCGACGAAACCCTGGGGCGTCGCCCCTGTGCGGGTGGCCAGGGCCGACTTTGCTCTGCGCGCATACTTCTCGGATCGGCTCTGAGCCCCCCGGCGGCGCGCTCTCTCGCGGCAGGGAGGAAGGCCCCGGCGCCGATCCCAGAAGTCTGCGCGGACCTCCGACAGTCGATGCCCGTGCTCTGTCATGCGGGCGCCTCCCCCCAGGCTTGCCGCCCGCGGGCCCAAGACACCCGCGCGGAGCTCCGACGGCTCGTGCCCGTGCCACCCCCTCTTCCTCCTCCTGCTCCTCCTCCTCCCCCTCCTCCTCCATCGCTTTCCCTTGCAGAGAACGCCTCCCTGCATGGGCCCTCAGGTGGACGGCCGCCGGCTGGTCGAGAAGCGCATGCGGGAGAACTTCCGGCTCGCCATGAAGACGCCGCCGCTGCCGGGGCCCTCGGCCGCCGCCGCGGAGGCCCAGGCCGCCAGGGACCCGCGCGCCGCGCCGCTGCCGCACGTGCGCAAGGCTCCCACGGCGCGGGCCTGCGCCCGCCCCAGCGTCCTGGAGTCCGGGGGCGTCCAACCCAGACCCCCTCGCGTGGCGAAGAAGTCGCGACGGGGGGTGTTTCGCTATCTGCGGCCTCTTGGGGGCCCTTCCGGGGCCTCGGGGCCGCCAACAAAGGCGACTCGGGATGACAAGCCGGTCCCCGGGAAGGGGTCCAGACCTCTGAGGGGCACGTCATGAGAGAGTCACAACGTCGGGGGTTTGGGAAGAGGGGGGGGGGACTGTATGGGGGGTGGGTGGGGAGGTAGTTGTCATGGCCAGGGACACGACATCCCCCCAGCTCTCCTGGCCCGCTTTTCTTCTCTTAAGGCGTCCCCGGGTCCCCCCCCTGCCCCGTTATCATGGCCAGGGCCACGGCATACCCCAGTTCTCCTGGCCCGTTTTTTCCTGATCTCAGCGCGTCCCCGGGCCCTCCCCCCCCGTGATCATGGCGAGGGCCACGGCATCCCCCCAGCTCTCCGGGCCCTCTTTTGTCGGTTCTCAGTGCGTCCTCTGCTCCTGCTCCTGCTCCTGCTCCTGCTCCTGCTCCTGCTTCTGCTCCTCCTCCTCCTCCTCCTCCTCCTTCTCCTCCTCCTCCTCCTCCTCCTCTTCCCTTTCCTCCTCCGCCTCCTCCTCCTCCTCCTTTGCTTGAGGGGTGAAAAGCACGCCGACCGCACCTCATGTACAATCCTACAGCAGTGACTTTGCGCTCCCCACCCGCTCGCCTCGGGGGCAGGGGGGACTGGGGAGCACTCATGGCGACGACCGTGTGACCTGGCCTGGGATGAAGATCTGCTACTACAACCCGTTGGAGGCGGGGAACGAGCGCCTCGAAGACATAAGTACGGACTACACAGCTGGGACATCGTATTACTATGTTTAGGTCGGGCCTGTCCCCCTACAGGGGTATTTTCGACGAGAAGATATAAAAAACACCAACCATCCCCCAAAAAGGTTTAAACATTTTCAAAACATAGTCCCCATATTATTTTTGGATGTTTTTAATTATTATTTCTGGGGTATGTTGTATTTGTTGTCGAACATCTCCCTGTAGGGGGACACGCCCGACTTAATACTATGTGGCACGTGCAGGTGGGCAGGACCAGATACCGTACAGCGTACATACCTACCCTCACACGTTGTACTACAGTTTGGGGCCCGAAGAGGAAACTGGGTCAACAAGAGTTGCGGGACAGCCATACTACTCAGTCACAGGATAGACGAATGAGCCATCAGGGAAATATGCACCCCACCAGCATACCTCCACGGACGGGTTTCAGGAGTCCGCATTGCTACCAGGGGTTTGCACTATACTACGTACCTGCGCACGTCCCATACTACGCAGCACTGCAGACAGCATCACAGGGTGTCTGGAACAACGCACCGACAAGCTAGGGTGTCGCACTGCAGTGGTATTGGGAGGAGACGTGAAACGTGACCTAGGGTGCCAGCGCGACTACGACGGTACAACCATATGCAGCAGAGGTCCCATCATAGGTAGGCAGCAGCCCAAGATAGAGAACGCCAACGGCACCAGCTACAGAAACCTTTGCCAGACAAACGACCTCAGTGTAGTCACCACTCACTGCAATGTAGGTCCAACCTGCTATGAACATTCGGGACAAAGCCATCCCGACTGGTGCACTAGGGCTTGTAAAACAATGCGCGGCACTCCACTTATCAGGCAAGCGGTTCCAGGTGATAAAGCGCGAGGACACAGATACCACTTACCCACAGGCAGTACGCTACCAGCTTCGACCGCCACCTCCTTCTTCCCCACTCGGCCCCGTATACAACAAGGTCTGTGCAGAGAAGGACTCATGCAGTGCCTCCGCACAGGACACAACCACCCTGGACCAGAAGGTAGAGGCAGTGGGGGGGGGGGGAAGTGAGAGGGGGCGCTTGCGGAACCAACTCCAGATACTACTTGGGGCCTACTCGGGGGGTGCAGTGCTTACCACTTTGCTGAAGAACCAGGGACAAGACGAGGTGGACGAGCTAACGAAGAAAGCAACAGCAACTCGGCTCCAGCTACGACGTCGAAAAGGAGCCCACGACAACGACTCACCGACGAAGCCACGGCCGAATAATACGACGAAGTAGAAGCCGAGCTCCAAGAAATCAGCGCAGCACTCGAGCGGACCGGGCGACAGGTGGAGGAGGAGGAGAAGAGGGCCAAGCTAGTAGAACGTATCTGGGAGGCCCACGAGCGCAGGAATCTTGCTGACATGCACCGGCTCAGAATACGATGCCGGCGAAGCGGCAGAGGCCCGAAGACACGCCCCCACCTTGCCCCCAACACAAGCTGGCCTAACGAATACTAGCTGCAAGACCTGGGACGACCAGCGCGCGAGGGAGGACTCGGGGCACAGCCGATCGGCCGAGCCGAAACACGAGCAGAGCACGCACACCACGTTTCGGACACCATCGAACGACTACCGGCTGGCACCGAAATACGGGGGCATGTCGAAGACGACAATCAGGCGATGTTGCGATACTGTCAGCGAGCGTGCAACAGAAGAGCCTGGCCAGAATGGGGGAGACCTACAGAAATGACCTGTTTACTCCTCGACCCCTCCCTCCACCTTATGACCCCCGCCGACGAATCCATCCAGCTCGAGCTCCGCAGGATAGCAGCAGCAGAAAGGAGAGGAGACGAGGAGGACCTGGAGCACTACACTACTCTGGGTAAGTTCAAGAAAGGGAGAGAGCTACTACAGAAACTCGGGTTCATTATGGGTACAGCATGCGGCAAGGCAGACGGGCCAGTGGACGATGACATCTATGCAGGGATGTGGGTGCAGCGGTCATGCGGCGTGGGCAGAGGGAACTGCGCGAGACGAGGGACGCCGAGGATGAACGAGCTCCAGCACAAGTACAACCACTACTTCGACCAGTTCATACTGCAGTTTCGCAGCTGCCAGGTTGCGCCGTTAGATTGGCATCGCTCACAAGCCTTCCCAGGATTGAAACACACAGCTCCAAAGACGACGTTCTGGGCAAGCGGATACTTCGCGCCTGCGGCTCATTCGGAATGGCATGGCTCGCAGGGGTGCAACAACGAGGCCCCCCCGACCGACCACCCACCATGGATACAGAGAGGCCTACCGTACAGGTGCAGGGCAAACTCTACCCTCTGCGTCCAAGCTGCCCAGTGGAGGGCGGCGCAAGGAGGGGCCAGCACCGTCGCCGCCAACTACGACGGTGCCAATGCATTTGCAGCCACAAACTGCGCACGACTAAAAGCGGTAGCGTTTAACCATGTATACGAAAGCGACCACCGTTGCGCACTGACTGCCATTGGTCACTCCACCATGACACTCGGGGCAGCAGGTTGCCCAGTAGAAGCTGAAAGCGCAACTGGAGCACGAATGGGTTTTACTTCCGCCCGCGATAATTTAACGACGCGTGCGACATTTACGTCAGCAAATGGGGGTCGCAGGACCCAAGCCAGATTATGCATGACACATGCGACCCATTGGGGGGCAACACACACGGCGTAGGCCTACACACACTCATGGGCGACATCCTTCACGTGCAAACAATCCCAGAAATGGCCACGACAAGACATAGAGACACACATCATGAGACAAGCCACCTATTATGCTCAGTGGGCATGGGTAACTGCGGTACCGCCAGGGCCTAACGACGCAGCTCCACATTACGAGGGTTCGCCCTCAGAGAAATGAGGGTGCTGGGGCCGTACCTACCAGCGGGCCAGGGCATCGCGGGCGAAATCGCCAGACGCATTCGTGCGAGAAGACTGGCCTGGCGACAATGCGGTGCCTTCTGGACATCCGATACGCCACGTCAGATCAAACGACTCATGTGCGTGGCCTTCGTCAGAGGCGCGGTCCTCATTGGACTGACGGCAATCGTTACAGCCGCAGCTTGCACCAATGCGTTATATAGTGCGTTGGGCAAATACTTACGTACTTTACCAGGACGGGCTATGTCTTGGGAAAAGGAGGGCGTCACCATGCGCTGCAACAGCCTACGGCACGTATTCAGGTACTGGAGGATGGAACGTTCAAGTATCGCTGACGGTGCGACGACTGCGGTGGTGCCAGGCTTGTTCCTGCTACCCCGGGGAGCACGGCGCGGTTTTCGCTGCAGTGTTTGGCTCTTCCCGACTAGACGTATCACGGGGGGCCGGGGGGCTTGCGGGTGCAAATTGGATCGGACCACATTCTACAGTGTTCCCAACAATTTGCAGCAGGCATGCAGTGAAACTTCGGTTGGGACGGGGGGGATGGGCTGATGCACGCAACGGGGTTCTGATCTGGCCATATTCGAGACATGGGGGTACATGACAAACACAATGGTTACATGCAGACCCCATAGTACTGTGCAGCAGCGAAAGAAACTGGGATGTACTCGCGAGGGGTGAGGAGGAGGGGGTTAATGGAGGAGAGGAGGAGGATGACTTACTACGACCTTACTGGTGTAACCACGTTACGGTGGACACTGATGGAGTGGAAACAATATGTGGACAGCGGTGCCAGACCTACGCGGTCTTTGCAGGGCACCGACGGGACATTCGCAGCATTCGAGCAGTCGTTGCAGCAGTAATAGTTGACACCCAGTGTCCACGGTGTAAGAGTGCACTTGCATACAGAAGAACAACGATCGGCCATGCCGCGAGATCGGTCCACAGACGCGGGCTATGCCGCCAGGACAGGTCCAAGTGCAATAACCCAGGACACCAACGTGTCGGTTCTGTGCCCATCAGGCTCAGACGCTAGAAGAGTATCAGGCGCGCATGCGAGAGCACCGCGCGGGCCCAGACCAGATCAGAGCGGCTAAAGGCGGAGATGCGCGCAGCTTGAAACGCCGAGGTCGAGGCGGTGGAGCGGCAAGTCAAGCGCCCGCTGCCGACGGAACCAGGAGCTGCGACCGCAGAAGCAGGCCGACCTCGGCGAGGGCAGCGGCAGCCAGGCGCCCCGACCAAGAGCCCGAGGAGGAGGGCGGGGTCGCGGACCCCCAGGGGGGGGTGGCGGCCCGGGTGGGGGGGAGGAGAGGGAGTGCAAGCAGACCTACGAGGCAGCGTGCACTGCAGCGGCTGGCCCTCCAGAACTCAGCCGGGGTCTGCAACCTTTCCCACGTCGCAGGCGAGTTCTGGCTCGCCCTCCTCGTGGAAGAGTGGATCCAGTCCCCTATGGGGGCGCGCCGCGAGTGCGGTGGGGGGGCGGGGGCCGAGGGCAAGGGCCACTGGCGCGGACCTCCTAGCGGCCGCGTCGCGGCGGCCTCCGCGGAGGCGATCGCGGGGGCGCTCATGGCCGAGGCGCGGGGCGACGAGCGGCCGATGCAGTGCGCGGCCAAGACCCTCGCGGAGTTCATGGAGCAGCTGGGCCAGCCGGGGGGACCAACGTTCGACGCGGAAGTCTCCCTGCAGTGCAAGATCCAGGAGGCGTGCGAGCCGACGGAGGAGGGGGTGGAGACGGGGCAGCGCGGCGCCGAGCCGAGGCCACGTGCGAGATCAATGCGTCGCTGTGTTTTCAGGGTGGCGCTGTGCGAGCTGAACCTGGACCGGGCCCAGCGCGAGAGGATCCGTCGCTTCAATGGGGGTCGTGTTCAAGCAGGCCTCGGGGCCGGCGCTGGCGTACTATGGCGCCAAGAAGAGCCGCTCAGGAGGCCCGACGCCGGGCTTGGAGAGGGTCGTCGAGGCCCAGCTCAGCGGGCGCCGCGGACAGAAAGCCAGCCACTAGAGCCACTAGAGAAGCCCAGCAGCCCTCGGCCGACCGCAGTTGCGGGCCACGCGAGCGCCCCTGCAGGACCCGCGGGGCCAAGGCCATCCAGCGACTGGTCGCCTTCAGCCCCGCCGCGCCCCAGAGCGGAACAACTCGCGATGCAGATCGACATCGGCCTCGAACGATATGCAACCTTATGGGGAAATTTTCGATTTGAGGGCCACATGGCTACCTACTAGTGGGAACAACATCCGAGGGAATATTATCAGGCCATGGGGCAACAATGAGGAAAGGTTGGCCAGCGCGATCTGCCATCCTACACTCGCGTTTCTGCGGTCTAATCCCCCGCCCACCACTACTTTCTTCATCGCTATCGGCGCGCTGGCCTCAGGTGCAGGACTAGGCAGACAGCTACTGGAATCAGGGCCTCGCGGCTACAGGATATGTGCGAGTGCGCGTGCGAATGTGGACCTACCTGCGCATGGAATCCACCGACGAGAAGACTGCGGACCAACATCGGTGCCCACCTACCCCACACACCATAAGGGGGCAACCAAGGGCCTCCACAGGGATCGCCCACTACGGGGCCTCAGGAGTCAGGGAGTCAGGGGGGAAGCTGAGCCGGGACCGACGCAGGACATTGAGCGCCAGGAGCTGGACGGACCAGGACGCCTAAGCCTTTGCCAGACCCTTCGCTTTCTCCCACCACATCGACACCATTACGGACCTTGGCCCGCTCTCTCCCACTTGATGTGTTCCCTCAGCTCAGGAAACAACCGGGCTGGGCCAGGGGTGCAAGGCGACGGCTCCGACTCCAGCGCTGCCTAGGTCCGTCTCCTACCGCAGCCTTTCGGCTCGATCCGAGCCTTTCAGCATCCTCCCGCGCGCGGGACCTATTGGGGCCGCCGACGCCAGCGCCCAGTCGGCGCGGCTCAGCGGCGCAGCCTGGCCGCTTGGGCGGTAGCGGCCGCTGCGGCCCAGCCGACAACGCCGGCGTAAGAGGCGGCGACGACGATGGGCAGCTGGCGATCCAGAAGTCTGCTGAGCGCGGCGGCGGCCCAGGCGACCACGTCTTCGGAGCCTTGCAGTGCCCCCTGGGGGCCTGCGGCGAGACGCTGCAGAGCGCCGGCGAGAAGTGCGACGACACCATCCAGCACAACCAGATGGCGCTCTACGGCTTCTACAAGCAGCAGGAGCGCATCACCGTGAGCTTGACGAGGGTCGCCGCCAGCAAGAGCCCGAACCAGTATGAGGAGATTGGGCGCACTCATGGGACGGAGCTCTTGAAGCAGCAGCTCGGCGAAAACGGCAGAGCCATTGAGCACTCCCGCGGCGTCGAGAGCATTTTCTGCAGCCGGAGCAGACCCCGCAAGGGCCCCCACCCGTGGGAGCCAGACTACCCGGTACACGAGTCTCCAGATCGGCTTGAAGGCCACGGCGCCAAGTGGATGGAAAATGATTGCGGCTGGGACTACGACGAGGTGGCGGCGGTGGATCAGAGCTGTCTCGGCAGCCTGCAGCAGCCGCGCAACAGTGGTACGCAGCAGCGCCCGAAGTGCACGAACCCCAGCAAGTCCATCCAGGGGTGGACACCTCACGTGAAAGTGCTGCCGACGCAGCTGCAGCTCCAGCCAGCCCTCGCCCCCGCCAGGCATTCCAGCGGAGCCTGGTGCGCCGAGCCCGAGCGGGGGCCTTCGCCTCCGCGACCCATCGGTCGCAGAGAAGGCGGGGTGGGGGCCGGGCTGCACGTCGTGAGCAGTGATTCCAGCCAGCAGCCGGCCCTTATTCTAGCGGGGCCCGACCTGCCAGCGTCAGAAGCTTTCCCGTCCGGCATTCTCTTGCCACTGAGGCCAACTAGTGACGGAGAGTAGCCAACTCGCGGCAGGCGGCCTCCCATTCAGTTCAGCAGCAGCAGGCCATCGTTTTCTCTCTTTCGCGTCGTGCCGACAGCAGTGAGAGAGGTGGTCGGAGAGGTGTGGGGCGTGGGGGGGGGAGGGGTGTGGGGCGGGGGGGGGGGGTAAGGCTCTCAGCGGCCTTGGGCGCGTCCCAGTCGGGGAACACCGAGGGCCGCCTGCGTCCGCCATCCAGCCGCCCAGGGCAGGGTCTCCCTGCTAGGGCGCAGCTGCGAAGGCAGCGCCCGCAAGGCAGCCCCCGACAGGCAGTCGAGGGGGCCTGCATCCGAATGTTCACCCAGGGGCCGCCCTGCCTTTTTTTTCTAGGCGTCGTGACTTAGACCCCCAACGGCCTCATCCTTGTCCTCCTCCTCCTCCACTTCCTCCTCCTCCACTTCCTCCTCCTCCACTCCTCCTCCACTTCCTCCTCCTCCTCCTCCTCCTCCTCCTCCTCCTCCTCCTCCACTTCCTCCTCCTCCTCTTCCTCCTCCTCCTCCTCCTCCTCCTCCTCCTCCTCCTCCTCCTGTCCCCCGAGGAGCGGGGGCCGCAGAGCGCGGGCGCCGGCAGGCCCGCCGGCCAGGGGCGGCAGGCGCGCGCCCCTCGGAAGGCGAGGAAGGTCGGGGGCGGCGCTGCGGACGGCACCTTTTGGTGGGCGGCGTGCCGCTCCGCCTGACGAGCGAGCCGCGCGCACCCATGGCCATCGGGTTAAGTCGGGCACGTCCCTCTACAGGAGAAATGTTCAGAAACAGTAAGCAAATCATGCGGGGACGATTGTTCGGTCTTTCTGTTCTTATGTTTTGAGTATCTTCTGACACGGTTTTGTTTTTCGCTCTCAATCGGCCTGTAGGGGGACATGCCCGACCTAATTCTAGGCCTTTGGATGGGGTCGGAGTAGATGGGGTCGGGGGTATCGCGCCGGCGTCGCCGATGTATCGCTGATGCGTTGGCGATGCGTCGGTGATGCGGTTCGATCTGGGGCCCAGTTTTCACCGCGTCGGCGTCGCCGATGCACCGCCGACGTCGCCGATGCGGCGCGATCCTCCGACCCCATGCGCGCGGACCCCACCGAGGAGGCCTCTGGTGTCGCTCAGCCTGACGAGCGAACGGCATAATCACACCAATAGGAGGTCGGAGGGAGGGGGACTGGCTATGGGTATGGGTGCGGGTTGTCGGGCCTTGGGGGGAGTGCTTCCGTTTGAGCGGGGGCCCCCATCCGACAGCACGCACCCATAGCTCCCTCCGTCCCACCTACGGGTATGGGTGCGTGTTGTTCGTTCGTCACCGCTGGTTCTGGCCCACCACTCTTCGGAGCGAGCTTTCCCGAGCGTCCACTTCCCGATCTTTCCCGAGCTTCCCGCCCCGCGGAGCAGAGCGGCGCGACACGCCATCCGCTCGCAAGGCATGGCGTGCCACCGGGGCCGCCGCGGCGACACGCTTAGTGAAAGTTCCTGGCCGTAGGTTTGGACGCCCGAAATGGGCACAGAAAGAATGGGGACTATGCCCAACAGCAGTTCCTGTTCATTTTGAAGAAGATCCGCTGTCCACGCCGCCGCGGCCTGTGTCCATTCGAGACAGAAGGCCGCCTGTCCAACAGCGGCCGCTGTTGGTTTGGGACAACATTTGTTGTTGGGCATTGTACCCATTCTTTCTGTACCCATTTCGGGCGTCCAAAGTAGGCTCGGGGGGGGACGGGTCGAACCCCAATCGCCCATTGATCGCCGACAGCCCCGCCCCGCGCAGGACCGCGCAGATCCGCTGCTCGGGGGCCCCTGGCCGACCTACCGGCGACGTACCGCCGTTGGCAAGTCGAGGCTTCCCCCCCTGAGCTGTTTCCCCCCCGTGACGTTGTCCCAAGGGGTCCCTCGGTCACCCCCAGGGGCGAGGGGCGAGGACACAGTCGCGCTTCGCGCGTCGCGGTCTGGACCAGAGCAGCTGCCCTTTACCATGGGGGGCGGCGCGAGGGCGCGAGGGCGCGAGGACAACCGCACGTCGCGCATTGCGGGGCGCGATGCGCGAAGTTAGGTGACCTGCGGTCTTGTCGAAGAGCTAACAACGGCCACGCGCAGAGGGGGCTGGGGGGAGGGGGCAAGGCTTCTCAGAAGAAGGCGCGGGCGTTTCTCTATGGATGCAAGGCCGGCGCCTTCAGAGAAGCAGCCTCCTTCCAAGAAGCCTTCCCCCCTCCCCCTGGCCCCCCCCTCGGCGCGCTGCCAAAAACAACGGCCTACGCAAACTTCTGGAGCTCCGCGCGCGTTTCTCGGCTCGGCGCCCGGCGCCCCTCAGGCGGCGCCTCCGGCGCCGCCCCCCGGCGCGCTCCGCGCGGCGGGTAAGGGAGCCCAGGTCCGATCCAAGGGAAATCCGCGCGGGCCTCTGACAGTTTGTGTCTTTGATGCCTTGTGCTGTAAGTCGGGCGCGACCCGCTACAGGAGGAATATGCCAGAATACTCAAAAACTAGTATGGGTAAGATTCTTCGATGAGTGTTTGACTATTTTGATTTTTTCGGTTTTTTCGTTGAACAAGTTTTCGGCCCAAATCCGCCTGTAGGGGGACATGCCCGACCTACTTGTTGTTCCTCCATCCTGCGTCGAGCGTGTCCTGAGTTTTTGTTGTTCGCCCTTTTCGGGCTCCAGGGGCATGTCCAGGGGCTCCGGGACCGTCAACGTCCGGCTCACGATGAGGAGCTTTTCCCGCGCGGAAGGCCCCGAGGCTCGTCACAAGGGAAAGGGGTCCTGACATCGACTTGGTGGTGAGTGCGATGGTGGTTGCTGCCGTCTGCTTTCGCAGAATAGAGGCTACCCAGGCAGGCCAAACGACCATTTTGTAATCTACACGGTGGTTGGCGTTTATGCAGGCGGTCCACGCAAGACCCCCATCCCGCTAATGCTGGTTCGGGACTTCGGTGGTTCGGGACTTCGGTTTCAGATTTTAATGATTCAGGCTGTTCCTGCACACTGGCGCAACCGCCAACGCCCCATCCACTATCTCGGATTTTCGAACTGAGGGAAGCGGGTCCTGAGGGTTTTCGCCGTTTTCGTGCTCCCGGGGCCCGTCCACGGCCCCGGCGGCGTCAAACACCCACTCGGGTGGAAGAGCTGGTCCTGCGCGAAGGCCCGGGGGCCTCGGGAGCAGCCTCCGGGGGGGGCTCCTGAGGCTCGGGGGGAACGCATCCGCCCCCACACCGCCCATGCATCGTCGGTGGGGGCCCGATGGCCCGCCCCGCCTGGCTTCGCCGTCGGGGGCCCCTCGCCGATCCCTCGGCGACGCCTCGCAGATTCCGAACTCGATGTTCCCCCTGAGCCCGTCGTCCCCCAGCGTTGCCTCCCTTGGTCTTCGGGCCATAACTCGGCTCTCCCTCGGCCAGTCCGGACGACCCTGGCCCCCCCTGAAGGCTTTCGGGGAGGTGCAGCTGCCGGAAGGCATCCCGAGGCTGGAACACCGCTGAGAGCTGGCCCCTGACCTCCGCTCCGCCGGGTCGGGGAGCCGGTCCGCCCTGAGTCGGTTCCCCCCTAACGACTACCGAACTGATTTACTCCAGACTTGATTCTTCCGTCGAATCTGCGAACAATGCGTAGAATGCTCCGTAGAATGCTCCACAGATCTACTGAACATTCTGCGCATTCCTCGTATACGTTCGACGGAAAAAGCAAGTTTGGGGTAACATCAATTCTGCAGTCGATGCCCTGATCGAAGCGTTGCCCCTGATCGGGTTGGTCTTCGGGTCATAAAGCTCGAGTCCGCGACCGCCGTGCGGCACGATAGCCGGGCGCCCGCAGAAAACGCTCTCGGCGAGGCGCAGCTGCTGGAGAGCATCCCGAGGCGGAAAAAACCAGAGGGAACCAACGGAAACGCCCGAACATCTCGAAGCCCGAACACCTCGAACCCCCCTCGCAGGCGTGGCCCACCGCCATGGGCGCCACCTTCTCGACCGGCTCCAGGGCCAGCCACAAGGGCGGGCTGTCAACGAGGCGGGGTTCGTTGCTGGCGGTGCGCTCGGCGGTCGCGCTCGCGACCGGCAGCAGGGGCGACGGCGACGACGACGCCTCCAGCTCCAAGAGTGACGTGGCCGCGCGGATGACTGGCGGGCACGGCAATGACATACTGCCGGTCAAGATCACCACCGACCCGGCGGAGCTGAGGTCAGGGGCCAGTTCTCAGCGGTTTTCCATCCTCGGGATGCCTTCCAGCAGCTGCGCCTCGCCGAGAGCGTGCCGGGGGCGCCAGGAACGTCGAGAACGGCCGCCAGAGAGTCGACTTACAACCCGAGCACGAAGGGGCAACGTTGGGGGAGGATAGTCTCAGAGGGTGATGCATCGACCGCCCAGGACAATGCGGATGTGCTATCAGGGGCCCATCGCCGACCAATCGGCGATCCATCATTCTCTCCGACTGCAGGTCGATGTTCCCCCTCCTTTGCCAGTCCCCCCCCCCTGTCGTTGCCTCCTCATGAGGGCCGCGGAGCTGGCGTACGTCACCTCCGTCCACCAGCTGGTCGGAGCCGCGGGGAATCCCGCGCAGTCCCAGTGGGATTCGCTCAAGTGGAGGGCGCTGAAGAGAGACTCTCCGAGGCGCTGCATCACGTCGGGGCGCTACGCACCGAGGTGAGGTCGCGAGGCGTCCGCCTCCCTCTCAGGGAGGGCGGGTCGGAAGGCCTGTGCAGGCGCTCTCTCTCTCTCTCTCTGTTGCCTTGCATGGCCCTCCCGTGCACCTGCAGGCTCCATGCGCCTCATGCATGCGAGGGTCGTCCCTCGCACGGGTGCCAATGTGAGCAGGAGGTGTTGGCGGTCGAGGCGAGGTCTGCGGTGGACAACCTGGTCCCGCGCGACAGCGCTGCGCTGGCCTCTTTGTGGCGAGCTCGCCGACCGTGCCTGTCTGTAGCTGCATCTCGTCCATCGGCCGCCAGCCGAATCTGGCAGGCGGAAAAGTGTTGTCTCCTGAGGAGGGTGATCTGGGGAGGAAGTGGACGGCTGGGGAGAGAGGAGAGAACCGCCATGCAGCACAAGCGCACATGGGCGCAAGGGCGTTGCGTGGCCCCCTCGGGCGCCGAAAAGGTGAGAAGGCAAACATTACTGGACCACAATCGATCGTCCACTGTTTTTTTTGGTTGTTGTTGTTGTTGTTGTTGTTGTTGTTGTTGTTGTTGTTGCTGTTGTTTTTTTGGGTGTATCTTGCGGAGGCTCCGGGGCCACCTCAGAGCCACCTTGGGGTCTCTTGGGTCCACGGTTGATCGGGGCCAACCTGTTCCATCCTTGAGGATATCTTGGGTTGCAGTCAGGACGCCGACACAAGGACCACATTGGGCTCATGAGGGGTTCCGGTTGCGGGCCGTTCCTCAGATCTAGGTCCGGGGCATGTTCGTGGCGCCGCGGCTTTCCGTGGCCATGATCGGCGGCGAGCGAGGGGGGGGAAGCGAGAAGGAGAAGGCCTTCTCAGAAGGCTCGGAAGTCCCCCATGCCTTCTGAGAAGTTTTCCGAGCCTTCCCCGAAGATACGGAAACCTTCTCAGAAGGCGCGAGGGCTTCTGAGAAGTACCGCCGCCTTTGAGAAGGCCTTCTCCTTCCCACTTCCCCCCCTCGCTCGCCGCCGAGATTCAGCGCTCCTTCTGGCGGCACGACGGCTGCATCGGGGGCCACATTTGTGTGCATCTCGGGCCAACGCGTGCCCTCCGACGTAACGCAGCTCGGGGGTCCAGGCCCCCAGGCAGAGGGCCCGGCGCTGCGCGAGCCCCTCCCCAGTGGAGCTGTTCGGTCTGTTCGCCTCCTCTTCCTCCTCCTCCTCCTCCTCCTCCTCCTCCTCCTCCTCCCCCTCCTCCTCCCCCTTCTCCTCTTTCTCCTCCTTCTCCCCTTCTCCTCCTCCTCTCCTCCCCTTCTCCTCCTCCTCCTCTCCTCCTCCTCCCTCCTCCTCCTCCTCCTCTCCTCCTCCTTTTTTTCCTCCTCCTCCTCCTCCCCTCCTCCTCCTCCTCCCCCTTCTCCTCCTTCTCCCCCTCCTCATTCTCCTCGTCCTCCTCCTCGTCCTCCTCCTCCTCCTCCTCCTCCTCCTCCTCCTCCTCCTCCTCCTCCTCCGGTGGAGCTGTCCCCTCCCCCTGCTCCCCCCCGCCCTGCCCGTGCTTTTTGCGTCGCGGCGCGGCAGGGGCAGTCCGCTCGCGCGCTCCAAGCTGCCAAGGGAGCTCGGCAAGCTCGTGGGCCGGCTGCCAGAGACGGACCGGGCAGAAGACAGGGCGATTGGGGATCGATGCATCCCCCCTATGCCGTATCGCCCCCTATCGTTGCCCCTGAAGTTTTTGGCCTGGCGCCGAACATCCCCGGCGACGCCTCCGGTGGCCGCCCCTGGCGCACCTCGGAGGCGCCAAGGAGGGGCGCCCGGCGCCGACGTCAAGCGATCCGCGCCGACCCGCCGCCGACCTCCGAGAAGGAACGTTTGTGCAGCGTGACCCTCTGGTGGCACGGCCGCAGAAGACAGGATGACGAGGGCACTCGCCACGGCAAGGCTTCCAGGACGAGCGCGCCGGAGCGGCCGGCCGAGGTTGAAGAGTGACCGACATCCGACGCCGTGTTTTTGTGTGCGCCGTGGCTCCTCAGTGGTGATGGGCATCTGGGGGCCGAGGCATCCCCGCGAGTGCAGTTGCTTACAGTCGGGTTCCATTAGTAGGTCGGCCCTGCGAAGTCAAGGGTGCTCTTGTGTCCTGTGCATCGCGCGTCGTGTCCTCTGCGGCCGAAGGGCAGGGTACCCTTGCGTCCTGTGGTTCTGGAGGCCATGTTGCCGTCGGAAGAGTCTTGTGTCCTGTCGCGCGCCCTGTGCGCAATAACCCGCCTGTACCCGCAGATATCAGCTGGCATTCGGCCCATTCCGCCACCGTGCCTGGGTCGTGTGTGATAGGCCTCTAGGATGTTCGCCGGGATGTCGCTGGCGGCCTCTCGGGGGCCTCTGGGGAGCCGTTTTGATGCCTCTTGGGCCTTTTTGGGGCCTCTTGGGGCGTCTTGGGGCCTCTTGGGGGTCTCTTCGGCCTCGTGAGGGCCTCTTGTGGCCTCCTTGACTCTCTTGGGCAGTCTTGGGCGCCACGTCTTGGGATCTTGGGGCCCTCTTGGGGCCCTCTTGGGGCCCCTTCTGCGGGCCTCTTGGGGCGGCTTTGAGGGCCTCTTGGACCGTCCTGGAGCGTCGGGAGCTCGAGAAGTCGAGTAACCCCCAAACATTGAAACACCTAAGGGACATCAACGACTCCTCTCGCTTCGCGGGGTGCACGTCCGGAGCACGTACAGTCCAGTCGTTATTGTGCCTCGTGGCAGCCTTGGGGGCCTCGTGGGAGCCTCTTAGGGTCCTCTTGGGGCCTCTTTGGGGCTTCTTTGGGGCCTCTTGGGGCTTCCCGCGGACGTTTTGGGCCGTCGTGAGGCGCTCTTACGCCGTCTGGCCCCTTCGGAGGCCATCTTGGAGGCCCCTCGCGGCCGCCTTGGGGCTCTGTTGGGGTCCTCGTTGGCCGTCTTGGGGGCCTCTTGGACCGTCTTGGGGGCCTCTTTTGGCCGTCTCGGGGGTCGTCTTGGGGCCTTCTTGGACGCTGCTTGGGCCGTCATGGCCCTCTGAGAGCCGAAAAAGGCGAGAACGCCGAAATCCTACAAAAACAAATTGAAAATTTATGATGTTGGCTTCTGGAGGCGCTCGTTGGGGTCCTCTTGGGGCCATCTTGGGCCGTCTTTGGGGCCTCATGGGCCGTCTTGGGGCCATCTTGGGCCGTCTTGGGGCCGTCTTGGGCCGTCTTGGGGCCGTCGAGGGCCGTCTTGGGGCGTCTTGGAGTCCCAAGAGGCCCAAGAGGCAGAATTCGTTGATTTTCCATACGTTTTCGTAGGGTTTGAGGCCCGGAATGGGGGGGGTCCAGATTTGGTCGACGGTGTGGCGCGGCTGCAGGGGGGGGGTAGGGGGGGAGGTTACCAAGGATACGTTGCATTAAGGCGTTCGCCGAAAAACGCTGCCACTCAGGCCTCGTGGCAGCCCCTTGGGGGCTTCTTGGAAGCCTCTTGGAAGCCTCTGAGGAGCTTCTTGAGTTTCTTTTGGGCCTCTTCGGGGCCTCTTGGGGTCACTTGGGGACGTCTTGGGCCGTTGTGGGGCGCTCTTGCACCGTCTGGCCTCCTCGGAGGCCATCTCGGAGGCCTCTCTTGGGTGCTCCTTTTGGCCGTCTCGGGGCCCTCTCAGGCTGCTCTGGGGCCCCCTTGGGGTCCTCTTGGGCCGCTTTGGGGCCTTCTTGGAGGCTGCTTGGGCCGTCATGGGCTTGTCAGAGCCGAAAAAGGCGAGAACGCTAAAATCGTTCAAAACCTATTTGAAAATCAATATTTTTGGCCTCTGGAGGCGCTCTTGTGGGCGTTCTTGGGGCCCTCTTGGGCCGTCTTGGGGGCTTCTTGGGCCATCTTGGGGCCATCTTGGGCCGTCTTGGGGCCGTCTTGGCCCGTCTTGGGGCCATCTTGAGCCGTCTTGACGTCGGCGTAGACCCCCAAGATGCCCAAGGGGCCCAAATAATCGGTTTCCCGGAGGTTTATGTAGGTGTTGAAGCCCAGGAGGGGTCCACCATCTTTGGATCGGTGGATGTGGCGTGGCCTGAAGCGGGGGGTTAGGGGGAGACATAATAATGCAATACAATGCAATACCAAGGAATTATGTAATCATTGGATACATAGGATACGTTGCATTAGGGCTTCCGCTCCGCTGCGCGACCTGCCTCCGGCAACACGTCACTTCCGGACGTGGATTCTCTATAGGCTTACGCCACATCCGCCGACCCCTCTCGTCTGGACGGGCCTCTTCGAGACAGTTTCGAAGGGTCTTGGGGGCCATTTTGGGGCTTCTTTTGGGCCTCTTGGGGGCTCCCTTGGGGCCTCTTGGGTGCCTCATGGGGGCCTCTTGGAGCCGCTTGGAGCCTCTTGGGTCCTCCGGAGAGCTTCGTTGGACGAAGCGGTGCTGTCGTGCAGCTCAAAAGCTAGCCCAGGGAGCCCAGACCGCCCCGGGTGAGTTCAGTCGGGGGCCTCCCCGGGCCGGGGGGGGGGGGGGTCAAAATCCCGGTTTGGGGTCCCTGGGGGGGATGATGGGGGGGAACAATCTCACACCTAGAGACCCACAAGGTGTCGACGGATTTTTGGCTTCTCGGGGCCCTCTTGGGAAGGTTCTTGGGGCTCTCTTAGGGCGTCTCGAAACCTCTCTGGCCGTCTTGGGGCCATCTTGGGCGTCTTGGGCCGATCGTGCAATTCGGGGCTTCTTGGACCGTCTGGGCGGCCTCTTGGGGCCCGCTTGGCTCGTCTTCGGGCGTTCTTGTGCCCGAAGAAGTCACGCGACAAGCCGCGACGCACGCGAGAAGCCCTGGAAGATTTGAGAAATTGGAGTCGGGGCCGTCGAAAGAACCTTCAGGATTGAAAAATGAGGCTTAAGGGATTAGGCAACGGACTTGGGGACATCCGACATCACGCCACGGGGGCACGATGGCAGCTCCAGCGTCGTGGTTTTTGTCGCGCCATGGGCCCCTATAGGTCTATACCCCTTCCCAGGGACCTGTTCTTCATCCCGAGTGGTTTTTGACGACCCTGGGACCAGGCAAGGGCCCTTGGAGGCCGAACGCTGCCAGAGCCAGGATGCCCCCTCCTTCCTGCTCCAGGATGCCCCCTCCTTCCTGCTCCATGGTCCTCTGAGGAGAGGGTAGGAGTTGGTGATGATGATGCTGCTGCTGCTAATGATGGTGATCCTGGTGGTGGTGGTGGTGATTCTGTTGGTGATGCTGTTGCTGGCGATAAGGATACTGGTGATGATGATGATGATGATGATGATGATGATGATGATGATGATGATGATGATGATGCCAATGATGTTGGTGGTGGTGATGATGATGACGGTGATGCTGCTGATGATGATGATGCGGATGGTGATGATAATGCTTATGCACATGATGCTGATGTTGATGTTTATCATGTTGATGATGGTGGTGCTGCTGCTTGGGATGATAACGATGCTGGTGCGATGAGGATAACGACGAGGACGATGCTGTTGGTGATGGTGATGGTGATGCTGCTGCTGATGGTGATATACATGATGATGCTGATGATGCTGCTGCTGATGGTGATGCTGATGATTATGTTGATGATGGCGTTGATGTTAATTATGATGCTGACGCTGATGTTGATGTTGATGATGCTGATGATTACGACGACGACGAGCACGAAAACGATGCCGATGACGACGACGATGACGATGATGATGATGCTGATGATCATGCTGTTTCTGCTTATGATGATGCTGACGATGATGATAACGATGATGATGATCATGGTGATGCTGCTGATGATGACGCTGACGATGCTGATGCTGCTTACGAGGATGACGATGCTCTTGAGGGTGATGATGATGCTGCTGATGATGATGACGATTATGATGATGCTGCTGATGATGATGCTGATGATGCTGCTGACGATGATGTTGGTGGTCGTCGTAATCATGATGATGCTGATGCTGCCGATGATCATGCTTATGATGATACGGAAGCTGAGGCTGATGATGTTGATGATGCTGAGGAGGAGGAGGAGGAGCAGGGAGAGGATGAGGATGAAGATGATACTGCTTATCCTGGTGATTATTACTATGATGGTGATGGTGGTAATGATGATTAGGATGCTGATGATGATGCTGATGATGATGATGACGATGATGATGACGATGATGCTGACGATGCTTATGATGCTGATGTCGATGATGCTGATGATGATGCTGATGATGTTGATGCTGATGATGATGATGCTGATGATGGTAATGCTGATGACGATGATGCTGATGATGCTAATTCTGATGATGGTACTGATGATGATGACGACGATGATGATGATGATGTTGATTTTGATGATGATGAATCTGATGATGATGATGATGATGATGATGATGATGATGATGATGATGGCGGTGGCTGATTATGATGATGATGATGATGATGATGATGATGATGATGATGCTGATGCTGTTGCTGCTGATGATGTTGATGAGGATGAGGATGAGGATGAGGATTAGGATGAGGATGATGATGAGGATGAGGATGAGGATGAGGATGATGATGACGATGATGATGATGATGATGCTGATGCTGATGCTGATGATGATGATGATGATGATGATGATGATGATGATGATGATGATGATGATGATGATGATTATATCTTGTGATGGCGGTGATGATTACGATGCTGATGATGCTGATGACGATAAGGAGGAGGAGGATGAGGAGGAGAAGCGGAGGCGGAGTAGAGGACGGATAGGAGGGAGTGGGGGAGGAGGATATTCGCAGATTTCTTTGTCTCACGCAAACCCGCGTTCCCAGAGATCCTCATCGTTTGCCCGGGGTAAGGTGTTTTGTGTTTTTTGCCCCACCTCCAGTTCGGTGGTCCCGGGGCCTGGTGACGGCTCTCGGAGGCCGAGCTGGAGGGAGCACGTCCGCTTTGAGACAACGAGATCGAGATTCGGTCTCCCTTCGTCCTGCTCCATGATCCGCCTCCCTCCACGGTGGCGGGGCGAACGCGTGCCCATTCACGGTCCATCCTCGCTCTTGGAGCCTCGAACTCATACCTTCGATCCCGGGTCCTACATCTCTGGCCCTCGAGCTCAGATCCGCGGCCCTCGATCCTCGAGCGCAGACCCTCGACCCTCGCTTTCGGACCCTCGATCCGCGATCCTCGATCCTCGATCTCAGATCCTCGATCCTCGACCCGCGATCCTCGATCCCCGATCTCAGATCCTCGATCCTCGCTCTCGGACCCTCGACCCCGGATCCTCGAGGCTCGACCTCAGATCCTCGATCCTCGATCCTCGATCTCGATCCTCGATCCTCGATCTCAGATTTTCGATCCTCGCTCTCGGACCCTCGACCCCGGATCCTCGAGGCTCGACCTCGGCCCCTGCTCCCTCCGGGGGCGGAGGCCCCCAAACGGGGCGGTGGCCACGCCGTGCGGTGAGTCGGTGGGGATTCGGGGTCACCGCACGGTTTTTGGGAGGAGGAGGAGGGGGAGGAGGAGGAGGAGGGGGAGGAGGAGAAAGAGGAGGGAGGAGGAGGAGGAGGAGGAGGAGGGGGAGGAGCACCCCCCTCCCCCCCTTCAACTCCCGGTGGTGGTGGCGGAAAGCAGGCCCCGCGGGCGCCTGCGGCCCGACCCAGCGCGGCCGGCTCGCGCCGCCCTCGCGCCGCCCTCGCGCCCGTCTCTCAGGACGTCTCGGGCGACAGGGGCCTCCAGGATCCCGACACCGTGCGGGGGGATCTCGAGGTCACCGCACGTTGTGTCACCGCACCGCTTCGGGACATCACATCCCTCCATGGGGCGGAGGCCCCGAGCCCCTGGGCATTGGGGGGGCTCCGAGGCCCCGACGCCCGCGCCTCGTGCAACGCGAAGCAGTGGGGCGGCTCCATCCAGCGGCAGGCCGCCGCGGCGGCCCGCGGGAGGGCGTCGGGCGCGGGGCGGCAGGAACCTCGGCTCGGCGTGAGGAGTAGGAGGAGGAGGAGGAGGAGGAGGAGGAGGAGGAGGAGGAGGAGGAGGAGGAGGAGGGGGAGGAGGGGGAGGAGGGGGAGGAGGAGGATCGTGGAGGAGGAGGAGGAGGAGGAGGATCGTGGAGGAGGATCCCGCGCCGCCGCTTCTGGCCCACGTTGTCCACGTGGGAGTCCCCGTCCCAGGCATGATCGCGCCGTGAAAGTATCGGAGGTTGGGGGGTGAGATCGAAGTGGAACGGAGAGCCCCCCACCGGGAAATCGGTTTCGGTTTCGTGTTCGTGTCGTGCGTGCGGGCGGGGCGAAGCTGCGTGCGCGGGCGAAAGGAATTCATTTTGCTGTCGCTAGTGGTTTGCCAACACAAATGTTTCCCCCGCCCTCGCGTGTCAAGCGGTGGCCCGCATTGTCCCGTCGGTTGCCCGCCGTTGTCCTGTCTGTCGCTGGTGGTTCGCCAAAATAAAAGTTCCCCCCGCCGGCGCTTATCAAGCGGTGGCCCGCATTGTCCCGTCGGTTCCCCGCCGTTGTCCTGTCTGTCGCTAGTGGTTCGCCAACATAAATGTTTCCCCCGCCAGCGCGTGTCAAGCGGTGGCCCGCATTGTCCCGTTGGTTGCCCGCCGTTGTCCTGTCTTTCGCTAGTGGTTCGCCAACATAAATGTTTCCCCCGCTGGCGCGTGTCAAGCGGTGGCCCGCATTGTCCCGTCGGTTGCCCGCCGTTGTCCTGTCTGTCGCTGGTGGTTCGCCAACATAAATGTTTCCCCCGCCGGCGCGTGTCAAGTGGTATCCCGCATTGTCCCGTCGGTCGCCCGCCGTTGTCCTGTCTGTCGCTAGTGGTTCGCCAATATAAATGTTTCCCCCGCCGGCGCGTGTCAAGCGGTAGCCCGCATTGTCCCGTCGGTCGCCCGCCGTTGTCCTGTCGTGAGATCGATAGTGAGATCGATAGTGAGATCGATCGTGAAATTGATAGTGACACCGAAAGTGAGATCGATAGTGAGACCGAATGTGAGACCGAATGTTGGATCGATAGTGAGATCGATAGTGAGATCGATAGCGAGATCGATCGTGGAATTGATAGTGGCACCGGAAGTGAGATCGATTGTGAGATCGAATGTGAGATCGATAGTGGGATCGATAGTGAGATCGGTTGTGAGAGCGATTGTGAGATCGATAGTTAGATCGACTGTGAGATCGATAGTGAGACCGATTATGAGACGGATTGAAAGATCGAGCCCGCATTGTCCCGTCGGTGGCCCGTCGGTGTCCTGTCGTGAGATCGATAGTGAGATCGATCGTGAGATCGATAGTGAGATCGATGGTGACATCGATAATGAGATCGATAGTGAGACCGATAGTGAGATCGATTGTGACATCGATTGTGATATCGATTGAGATCAATAGTGAGACCGAATGTGAGATCGATCGTGAGATCGATAGTGAGATATATTGTGAGATCCATAGTCTGATAGTGGGATCGATAGTGACATCGATGGTGAGATCGATGGTGACATCGATTGTGAGACCGAATGTGAGACCGAATGTTGGATCGATAGTGAGATCGATACTGAGATCGATAGTGAGATCGATCGTGAAATCACCATTGTCCCGCCGGTTGCCCATCATGTTTTTTTTGCATCACGGTTGCTCATCATTGTCCCGCAGGTTGCTCATCATGGTTGCTCATCATGGCTGCTCATCATGGGACACCATCATGGTTGCTCATCATGTGACACCTTCTCTTGCTTCTCCTCCTCGTATCCTTAATTTTAAACTCTAACCTAATTCTTTAGATCTTTAGTTCGGCTCAAGGGCTCAGCCCATGCGACGCAAGTCGGTCAGCTCGTCGCCTTTTTGCTAGAACGGAGGCTCGATTGCCATTCATCGCCTCCCTCCTCCTCTCCTCCCTCCTCTGAGGATGGCGGCCACTTTCATTTGGTATCATGCGCCGGGGGGTGCCGTTCTTGGGCCACTTAGTCGTCAGAGGACAAATAAATGCCGTCATTTATTGCCCATGCCGTCCTTCCAGTCCCCCCGCCACGTCATCCACACCATCATCGGCCGTCAGCACCACATTCACCACAGTTGTCGTCATGAGCCCCCCCCCTCCCCCCCCCCCACAACCTCCTTATCACCCGCAGGGTGGTAGTATAGGTATGCAATTGTGAGTGCGCAGTTGCGAGCATCGTGTTCGGTGGAGCTCCCCATGGGGCCACGAGACGTGTGAGCGTTGTGCCGAAATGGGTGGCGGGGACGCCTGCGAACGGTGCCACTGGGACCTTGGGTGGAGTTCCCTACGGGGCCACGAAGCATGTGAAGGGTGTGCCGAAATGAATGGCGGCGGGGACGCATGCGAACTGCGCCAGTTGGACCTTCGGTGGAGCTCTCCACGGGGCTGGGCCACGAAGCGCGTGAGGGGTGTGCCGAAACGGGTGGCGGGGACGCCTGCGAACGGTGCCACTCGGCGGTGAGGACCTCCACCTCACTTCGCTGTGAAGCAGGAAGCCATGACGGACGGTTTTTTCTGTTTTTTCGGCCTCTGGGGGTCCTCGCTGGGCTCCGACGGGGTCCCAGACTTGTGGGGGCCCATGCTGCGACGCCAATCGCGGCGTCCGATGTGTGGGGGGACGCGTAACTGCATTCAGCCAGTGTTGTCAGGATGAGTCCCTCTCAGGGGCATCGTTAGGGGGGGGACCTGCCCAGGGGGGGATGCATCGGCCCCCAGTCGCCCATTCATCGCCGATGGGGGCCCGATGGCCTACCCCGCTGGGGACAGTGCGGATTCGCCATCGGGGGCCTAAGTACCGCTGATCAATGGGCGATGTATCCGCGATAGCAGCTCGATGTTCCCCTCTGGAGCTGGTCCCCCAAACCTTCCCCGTCAGAGGAGCAGCATCTGCTCTCCAGGGGGCCATGAGGAGGTGCAACTTTCCAAGGGTGCCCTGGCATCCTTTCAGAGGAAGCTGTGTGGTCCCGCAGACAGGTTGTTCTTCCAGACCTGCTGGTCTGTGTGTCGGGGAGTCACCGCTACCACAGTTTTCCTTCTAGTTTTTTTCGCAACCGTCAGCAGGTGTACTACCAGGGCCTACCCGTGACTCTGAGAAGGTTTGACCCCTCTCGCTTGCTCCCTCGGCGCGCCAGTGAGCTTGCGAGCACGGCCGGGACTCGGATGGCTCTGTTGGCTCGGGGGCCTTGAGCTGAGACGGGGGTCAATGCAAACGGGGATCAGCCAGAGCGCCCGATCTTGCAGGAGCCTGCAGGGCCAGGGTCGCATTGACCCGGGTTTGGGTGCAGGATCCTGCAGGATCTTGCGGGATCCTTCGCATTGACCCGGGTTTGGGTGCAGGACCTTGCAGGATTCTGCAAGGGTTGGCCGACCTGGGTCTGGACTGATCCGGGTCAGGAGATCCCCGATTGGCAGCGGGCCGAGCGCTGGAGGCGCAGCAGACTGGGGCGGCTCTCGTGGCTCCAGGAGGCACATCTGTGGTGCCATCCGGCAGAGTCCAACGTACCCTGCTCCAGTACGGGGCGCTCCAGAAGGAGCTCTTCGCCCGCCAGAGATCGAGGCGTTGCCGTCGATTCCTCTGCCAGGGGCGGCGGAAGGCTGGCGTCCGGCTGCGGAAGTCAAACGAGGCCGCCTCCGCCAGCGGAAGCAGGGGGAAGGGTGGCGGAAGGCGGCGGAAGCCCCACCCAAGAAATGACACCTTTTGGGGGGGGTCAGGCTTTCATGCTGGTCCTGCTTGCCAGGCAGGCGCCCTGAGGCGGTTCTCATATTTTTCGGGTGCTTCCTGTTACCCATGGAGCTTGCCACTAAGCGTAGATCAACGTTTGCTCAACCTCCCCTACTCTTCTCTCTCCGCCGCCACCCCCCCTTGGGTATATGACTATTTTACCGTGCCCGGGCGCGTGCCCGGGTGCCCAGGTGCGTGCCCGGGCGCGTGTCCGGGTGTCCGGGTGTCCGGGTGCCCGGGCGTCCGGGCGTCCGGGCGTCCGGGTGTCCGGGCGTCCGGGTGTCCGGGTGTCCGGGTTGTCCGGGTGTCCGGGTGTCCGGGTGTCTGGGTGTCCGGGTGTCCTGGTGCCCGGGTGTCTGGGTGTCCGGGTGCCCGGGTGCCCGGGTGCCCGGGTGTCCGGGTGACCCGCGGGTGTCCGGGTGTCTGGGTGGCCGGGTGTCCGGCGGGTGTCCGGGTGTCCAGGTGTCCGGGTGTCCAGGTGTCCAGGCGTCCGGGTGCCCGGGTGTCCGGGTGTCCGGGTGCCCGGGTGTCCGGGCGTCCGGGTGTCCGGGTGTCCGGGCGTCCGGGCGTCCGGGTGTCCGGGTGTCCGGGCGTCCGGGTGTCCGGGTGTCCGGGTGTCCGGTGTCCGGGTGTCCGGGTAGGTGTCCAGGCGTTCGGGCGTGCGGGTGTCCGGGTGTCCCCCGGGTACCCTGGTGTCCGTCCGGGTGGTGGGTGCCGGGGTGCCCGGGTGCTCGGGTGTGTCCGGGTGGGGTGGCCGGGTGTCCGGCCGGGTGTGTCCGGGTGTCCGGGTGTCCCGGGGTATCCCGGTGTCTGGGTGCCCGGGTGGGTGCCCGGGTGTCCGGGTGTCCAGGTGTCCGGGTGTCCGGGTGCCCGGGTGTCCGGGTGCCCGGGTGCCCGGGTGCCCGGGTGTCCGGGTGTCCGGGTGTCCGGGTGTGCGGGTGTCCGGGTGTCCGGGCGCCCGGGTGTCCGGGTGCCCGGGTGTCCGGGTGCCCGGGTGTCCGGGTGTCCGGGTGCCCGCAGGTGTCCGGGTGTCCGGGCGTCCGTCCGGGCGGGCGTCCGGGTGTCCGGGTGCCCGGGTGTCCGGGTGTCCGGGTGCCCGGGTGTCCGGGCGCCCGGGTGCCCGGGTGCCTGGGTGTCCGGGTGCCCGGGTGTCCGGGTGCCCGGGTGTCCGGGTGTCCGGGTGTCCGGGTGTCCGGGTGTCCGGGTGCCCGGGTGCCTGGGTGTCCGGGTGTCCGGGTGTCCCGGTGTTCGGGTGTCCATGTGTCCGGGTGTCCGGGTGTCCGGGTGCCCGGGTGTCCGGGTGCCCGGGTCTCGGGGTGCCTGGGTGTCCAGGCGTTCGGGTGTCCGGGTGTCCGGGTGTCCGGGTGTCCGGACGTCTGGGTGTCCAGGTGTCCGGGCGCCCTGTTGCGACAGCGTTCAGGCTCCCTGATGCCCCAATGCGAAAGTGTATGTAGGCCCGGTTACAAAAATGAGTATAGAACACCAGAGAAAAGAAACAATCATATTTGTTGTTGTCATGGGGCTATAAGGCCATTGAGCTATGGGGCTGTATCGCAACATGGAAGCATGGCAAATTATAGGGATATAGGGCTATTGGGCCATCGGGCTATAGGGATATTTGGCTATAGGGCTATAAGGTATATAAAGCTATAGGGCTGTAGGGCCATAGGGCTAACGGGCTGTAGGTCTATGGGGGTATAGGGCCATAGGGCTATATGGCTAAATGGCTATAGCGTTATTTGCCTATGGGGCTAGAGGACTCTAGCGCTATATGGCTAGAATGTTATAGGGCTATCGAGCTATAGGGTTATGGGGCTGTAGGGCTAGGGCTATAGGGCTATAGGGCTGTAGGACTATGGGGCTATGGGGCTATAGGGCTATATGGTATAGGGCTATAGGGCTATACGGCTATAGGGCTATGGAATTATAGGGCTAATTGGCTGTAGGGCTGTAGGGCTATAGGGCTGTAGAGGTATAGGGCTATGGGGTTCTAGGGATATAGGGCTATGGGGCAACAGGGCTGGCGGGCTATAGGGCTATAGGGCTGCATAACTATAGGGCTATAGGGCTATAGGGCTATAGGGCTACAGGGCTATAGGGCTATACGGGCAAAGGGCTATAGGGCTATAGGGCTACAGGGCTATCGGGCTATAGGGCTATAAGTCTATATGGGCTATTGTGCTATATGGCTATAGGGATATCGTGCCATATGGCTATAGGGCTATAAGGCTATAGGGCTATAAGGCTTGAGGGCTTTTGGACTATAGGGCGATAGGGCTATAGGGCTAGAGGGCTATAGGGCTGATTGGCTATTTGGCTATTGGGTTTATGGGCAAATTGGCCTAATGGGACCACTTGGGCTAATTGGATTGATGGAGTTATATGGCTATGGGGCTATAGGGCACCCCCGGGCATCTGGGCCCGGCCACCGAAATCGGCGGCCCGGTTCACCTAACCATGGGAATCCGCTAGGACCCCAGCGGAGGCAAGCTCTGATTGCGGAATATGTATACACGTATGAACGTAAAAAAGTGTATGTATGTATATATGTACACGTAGAGATACAGTGCAAGCCAAGACCGGGACGCTATGCTAGGCCACGACCGGGACAAATTCTGGAAAGATTGAGAGGATGTCGTCTCAGGCGAATGTGGCTGGGCCACCAGGGGGCAGGACATCATCGAGGTCAGAGTTGTGAGGATGTCTCTGGCGAACATGGTTAAACCACCTCAGCTCAGGGCGTCTTGGAACCCAGAGTTGCGAGGATGTCTCATGAAGGAGTGGCCCGACCACCTGCTGAGGGCTTCTCGGAACCCAGAGTTGCGAGGGTTTCAAGCGAGAGAGGCCGAACCACCATGGAGCAGGGCATACCTGAGATCAGAGTTGCAAGGATGTCTCAGGCGACAGTGGACGGACCACCTAAACTCAGGGCATCTCGGAACCGAGACTTGCGAGGATGTCTCAGGCGAAAGTGGCCGGACCTCCATGGGGCAGGACATCATCGAGGTCAGTGTTGTGAGGATGTCTCTGGCGAAAACAGTTAAACCAGCTCAGCGAAAGGCGTCTCAAAACCCAAAGTTGCGAGGATGTTTCAAGCGAAAGTGGCCAGGCCACCATGGGGCAGGGCGTCTTCAAGGTCAGAGTTGCAACGATGTCTGAGGCGACAGTGGCCTGACCACCTGCTCAGGGCATCTCGGAATCCAGAGTTGCGAGGATCTCAGGCTAGACAGGCCGAGCCACCATGGGGGAGAGCATATCCGAGATCAGAGTTGCGAGAATGTCTCTGGCGACAGTGGCCTGACCACCTGAGCCCAAAGCATATCGGAATCGAGACTTGCGAGGATGTCTCAGGCGACAGTGGCCGGACCACCATGGGGCAGGAGATCTCTGAGGTCAGAGTTGCGAGGATGTCTCTGGCGGAAATGGTCTGACCACTTCAGCTCAGGGCGTCTCGGAACCCAGAGTTGCGAGGATGTCTCCGGCGAAAGTGGCCGAAACACCATGGGGCAGGGCATCTCCGAGGTCAGAATTGCGACGATGTCTCAGGCGACATTGGCCAGATCACCTCATGTCAAAGCATATCGGACTCCAGAGCGCCGACGATGTCTCACGCGGAGCCAGCCGAAACACTTCGAGACCCGCATTTGCGAACCCAGAGTGGTGAGGATGTCCAAGGCGAGGGTGCCCAGATCACCTCAAGTCGCGACATCTCTGAACCCAGACTTCCGAGGATGTCTCACGCGAAACGGGCCTCCTCCTCCTCATCCTCCTCCTCCTCCTGCTCCTCGCCCTCGCCTTCTCCCTGGATGCTGTTCGCCGGCATGCAGCCCGAGATGCGGGTTGCGAACGCCTGCTGCTCCCCGTCCTCCTCCATGTCCTCCTCCCACTCCTCCTTCTCCCCCGCCGCCCTCCCCTTGCGTCAAATTCCACCCCCGGCTCCTCGCTCTCCTCCTCCTCCTCCTCCTCCTCCTCCTTCTCCTCATCATCATGATCATCATCATCATCATCATCATCATCATCATCATCATCATCATCATCATCATCATCATCCTTCGCAAGCCGAGCCGAGGCGAGCCGAGGCGGCCGGCGGGCCGGCCGAGCGGGACGACGACGACGACGACGACGACGACGACGACGACGACGACGACGACGACGACGAGCGGGACGACGACGACGACGACGACGACGGCGGCGGCGGCGGCGGCGCCGGCGGCGGCAGCGGAGAGAGAACAGCAGGACGAAATCGAATGGTTCGCACACTATCTAAAAAATGCCGGACTGCCGGAAGTCTCCGGAAGTCCCCACAAGTCCCTGGGCACCTTCGGAACGCCTCTGAAGCCCAGCGGGGGCCCAAAACATTCAGAAACCTGACATCCTCGAAGACGGCGAGGACGACGACGACGACGACGACGACGACGACGACGAGGACGACGAGACGACGACGACGACGACGACGACGACGACGACGACGACGACGAGGACGACGACGACGACGACGACGACGACGACGACGACGACGACGACGACGACGACGACGACGACGACGACGACGTCGCGACGGCGGCGGCGGTGGCGGCGGCGGTGGCGGCGGCGGCGACGACGACGTTGTTTTCGCGGCGGGAGTGCTGCTCCACTGCCCGGACTACTACGAGTGGTGTTTAAAGTGGTACTACTCGTGCTGATACCATTGCTATACTCAATGACGGGATCGAAACCGACAGTATTTCTCTCGAGGAGAGCGCCCCTAAAGCTCCCAAGAGCGCTCCAAGAGGACCCCAAGAGGCGCCCAAGAAGCCTCCAAGAGGCTCCCAAGACACCTCCAAGAGGCCCCCAAGAGGCGTCAGGAGGATCCCCGAAGCACCCAAGATGCCCCCCAGACGCTCCAGACATCCGCGGAGGCTATTATGTCTGTCCGTTTTCCTCCTCCTCCTTCTCTTCCTCCTCCTCCTCCTCCTCCTCCTCCTCCTCCTTCACCCACATCTTCGTCTGGATCTTCCCCGTGCCCGGCCGGGTGCCTGGGTGCCCGGGTGCCAGGGTGTAGGTCTGGGTGTCGGGGTGTCCGGGTGCCCGGGTGCCCGGACGCCTGGGTGTTGGGGCGTCCGGGTGCCCGGGTGCCCAGGTGCCCGGGTGCCGCCTGGGTGTCCAGGCGTCCGGGCGTCCGGGTGCCCGGGTGTCCAGGTGCCCGGGTGCCCGGGTGCCCGGGTGCGTGGGTGTCCGGGCGTCCGGGTGTCTGGGCGTCCGGGCGTCCGCGCGTCCGGGCGTCCGGGTGCCCGGGCGTCTGGGCGTCCGGGCGTCCGGGCGTCTGGGTGCCCCGGTGTCCTGGTGTCCGGGTGTCCGGGTGTCCAGGTGTCCGGGTGTCCGGGTGTCTGGGTGTCCGGGCGTCCGGGCGTCCGGGCGTCCGGGCGTCCGGTTGCCCGGGTGTCCGTGTGTCCGGGTGTCCGGGTGTCCGGGCGTCCGGGCGTCCGGATGTCCGGGTGCCCAGGTGTCCGGGTGTCCGGGTGTCCGGGTGCCCGGGTGTCCGGGCGTCCGGGTGCCCGGGTGCCCGGGTGTCCGGGTGTCCGGGTGTCCGGGTGTCCGGGTGCCCGGGTGTCCGGGTGTCCGGGTGTCCGGGTGTGCGGGTGCCCGGGTGTCCGGGTGTCTGGGTGTCCGGGTGCCCGGGTGCCCGGGTGTCCGGGCGTCCGGGCGTCCGGGTGCCCGGGTGTCCGGGTGTCCGGCCGGGTGTCCGGGTGTCCGGGTGTCCGGGTGCCCGGGTGCCCGGGTGTCCGGGTGTCCAGGCCGGCGCCCGGGTGTCCGGGCGCCCGGGCGGACGCCCGGGCGGAGGAATAGTCAGATTGTGCCCCCCCTTGTCGACAGAGGGCGCCAGTGTGGCCGAATAGGTCAATGTCCGTAGTGAGTGGGAATTACTAAAAGATACATTTTGTCATCCCGTGGCGAAAGCAAGCGTCCCAGACATGACCGCGTGTGAAAAGATTCAGACAGAGGTTCCTGGCCATTTTCGGCTCCAGGGGCCCTCGCCGGGCCCCGGGACCTTCAAATCAGGATTTAGGATGACAAGCCTCCTTAGGGGAAAGGGCCGGGTTTTCCGGGGGGTGGGGACGGGGGGCAGTAACGTCACGATTCGCGCCCGCACAGTCTGAGAATGTTTCCGAGTGCCTACTTGACTCGTCAAACATGAGTTGACGGTTTCAATTTCAATGCTGGTATGAGGTGGTGCTTGTGTGGTGGGCGCTATTCCGATGCTGGCATGAGGTATTCGGCCCCAGACACAGGGGTGTCCGAAATCCGGCCGTACCCTCACAGCATTGAAGAACGCGCTTTCTGACAGGTGCCCGAACTATCGAGCGCTTCGATCTCGAACAACGTTTCAGTTTACTTCTGACGAGGCTGGTGCGAGCGTTTCGTGAGTGCCCAGACGGCGCTGGAACGAATCGTGATGTCATCAGGTGGGGGGATGGGGGGGGCGCGGGCAACAGGCACTAA
Organism: Prorocentrum cordatum; assembly: GCA_963575745.1. Lineage (NCBI taxonomy): Eukaryota > Dinophyceae > Prorocentrales > Prorocentraceae > Prorocentrum > Prorocentrum cordatum. The sequence goes on from CAUYUJ010017791.1 coordinate 64,342, forward strand.
TGCGAACAACGATGATGGGTCTGTTTCCCACCACCACCACCACCATAAGTTGGAGGGGGGAAGGAGGAGGAGGCTGAGGAAGAGGAGGACGAAGAGGAGGAGAAGGAAGGAGGAGGAGGAGGAGGAGGAGGAGAGGAGGACCCCCTCCTCCTCCAACTTATGGTGGTGGCGGTGGAAAACAAGCCCATCAAACGAGACCATGAGCTCCAGCGTAGCTCCAGGGGTGGCGCGCGTGTCGAGAGCTGCCGCCCCGCCCCCCCCTTTCCCCTCCCCCCCCCCCTCCTCCCTCCCACTTCCCGCCCCTCCCCCCCCCCCCCCCCCCCCCCCTCCTCCCCCCCCCTCCCCTTCCCCCCCTTGCCCCTCCCCCCCCCCCCCCCCCCCCGTGTTCCCCCCCCCACCCCCTTTCTCTCCCACCGCCCCTTCCTCTCGATCGACAGAGCGTCGACTGTCTCTCGAGACGTCTTAGGTTGTCTCTTGCGGGCGTATCGGTCCGCACTGGAGGCGGCTTGGGGATGTTTTGGAGGCCAAATTGGGCTGTGTTGCGGTCGTCTCAGGCTGTCTTGCAAGTATCTTGCATTATCTTGAAAGCGTGGTGTTTTGCACCTGCCCCATACCGCGGTGGATGTCGTTCCAACATGGGTGCTGCATGCAGAGGCCGTGCATGATTTGTACTCAGCTCTTGTTGTTTTGCCAACCTCGCACTATGCTAGTTCACCCTGCGGTTGCCACGCCCCATCTCCCATCCGCGCTTCGCAAGTCCACGTAGGCCTGAGTTCCACTTGTGTGAACAGGTGGCGGACAACCCAGGATGTAGGTGGGCAGCGCATCAACAACATGACCTCTAAGACTTCCCCGACTTGGGCACAGCTTGATGCGCAGGCCCACACCCAGGCCGTCTTGCAGTAACGGATGCACTGGGTCGGCCACAGCAACACATTGCAGGCCACATGGACAGGAACAGCCGGTTGCTCCGCAGTGACCCAAGGGGGGCTGCAGTAGCATCCAACCCCTGCTCCTTCACCTTTGGCTCGTCCGAAGCCAGTGAAGCCAGTGAAAGTGAAGCGAGCCGTCTCTCAGTCTCTGGGTGTGGGTGAAGCCAGTGAGGCCCCCACCACATTCTGGAGGCGGCGCGCATCAGCGTGACTGAGCATTTCGGCGGCGTGTCTCGAGTCTCATCTTCTTCCGCCCGTTGCTTCCCTCGCCGGGACTCGGCCACCAGACTTCCCATACCCCCGATGACGTGATTTCTTCACAACGTCGACCCCCAGAGGTTTCGACCTATTCCCAGGGACCGGTATTTCATCCTGAGTCGTTTTTTGACGGCCCCGAGGCCCAGGAAGGGCTCCTGGAGGCAGAAAATAGCGAAGAACCTCCCGTCGTGTTTTTCCACAGCGCCAGGGGGTCCCTGGGTTTTGGACTCAGAGAGGACTCGCAGCCATTTTGGCTCAGGAGCCAGGCGCGGGATGCGGCGCACCCGCGCGAGGCGCGGCCATGCGCTGCCGCGGCGCCCCGCCGCTCCTGCCGCCGCGGCCGCCGGCGCGCCGTGCCCCGCATGCTCGGGCCTCCGAGGCGCTCGCAGCAGGCCCCGGGCGCGGCCCCCGGGGCCCGCGCCTCGCTGGCCAAGGCCTCGGGGCCCGTCGCGGCCCGGTCCTCCGCGCCGAAGGCCCGGGCGTCCGCCACGTCCCTCTACGGCCGGCGCTCCGAGGTCTTGCTCAGCCCGGGCCCAGACCCCCTGGCGCTGTGACGCCTTCCTGGGCCTCGGGGCCGTCCAAGAGCGGTTCAAGAGGAAATGCCGGTCCCCGGGGATAGGGAGAAACCTCGGGGGGTCGACGTCATGAACAAAATCATGACGTCGGGGGTCTGGGAAAGGGGGTCCAGCTGAAAGGGGGTGGTGCAACAAACTTGGTGCAATCGATTGGTGGGGTTGCAGTAGCTTCGGGGCGTGCGGTACACTCAGGTGCGCAAAGGTATTGCTGAACTTTCGCGCGCAACGCATGAGTCAGATACCAGACGGTGCACCACCTGTCTCCGGCGCAGGGCATGTGCAAGACCATTGCCCCAAACCTGCTGCACCACCCCCTTTCGGCTGGACCCCCTCCTCTGAGTCGACCCACGAGGTGGCGGCCGCGTCCGTCTACGCCCGGCGCTCGGACGCCGCCAGGGCCCAGGGAGCAGCGGCCGCGGCCGCCGCGTCGGCCGGCAGGGCGAGGACGCCCGGGCGGGCGGAGGCGCAGGCGGGCCCCGCGGCGGGCTCGCGGCCGCCGCCCTCCGCGCCGCCGGCGGAGGGGCACGCGCTCGCGCGGGCACTGCCCGCGGAGCGCCTCCAGGCGGATCGCGGGGGCGCCGCGGTGGTGCTGCGGCAGCAGCAGCGCGGGAGCGGCGAGGCCATCATGGAGAGCATGGCGGCGATGTTCCACCGCAGGGTCTGCCAGCGCCTGCTCCGCCGCTGCCTCGGTGGCTGGCGCGACTGCGGCGGCGCCGGCGGCACCGACGCGGCGGCGGCAGCCGCAGGCGGCGGGGCGTTCAGGCGGCTGTGCGGTCGCCTGGCGGAGAGGTTGCACGTGCAGCGGTGTCTGCTGTGGTCCTTTTCCGACTGGCGCGGCGTCGCCTGCGGCCCTCGGCACGCGGGCGTTGCCTACAGGAGGAGCCCGCGCCGCGGAGGCCAGCAGGAGCAGGGGCTGGAGAGGGCGTCCAGGAGGACGGCCGAGCAGGCTGCCGAGCAGCTCCGCAGGAAGCGCCAGGCCTTCAACGTGAGGACTTGCTTGTCTGCGTGGCAGCGAGGGGTGATGTTCGAGGCCATGCTGCGGCAGCAGGAGGAAGCGGCGAGGGAGCACCGTGAGGCCAGCGCGCAGCTGAAGAAGCAGCGGCTGGAGATTGCGACCAGGACGGCCGAGCAGACTGCCGAGCAGCTCCGGAAGAAGCGGCAGGTCTCCAACGTTAGGATCTGCTGGTGTGCGTGGCAGCGAGAGGCTATGTTCCTGATCATGCTTCGCCAGCAGAAGGAGGCGGAACGAGAGCACCGAGACCAGAATGCGCAGCTGAAGCAGCATACGCAGGAGCGCATGCATGCTGCCGGAGAGCTCGCGTCGAGGCGCAGCGAGAGGCTGGTCGTGACGGGGCTGCTGCGTACCTGCCTGGCGAAGTGGCAGCAGTTCGCTAACCTCCAGCGCTTCGCGGACGAGGTCAAGGCGAAACGTGCCGAGGCCGAACACATTCGAAAGGCTGACGTCATATTCGCAGATCCATGGGTATTCTTGAGACTTAGGTTGACGTCTGTAGGCTTCCATCGATGAATGGTAAAGAGCAGGAGGGCGCGATACAGAACCGCATAGCGAGTGAGAGAGAGAGAGAGAGAGACAGAGATGGAAAGAGAGAGAGAGAGAGAAAGAGAAACATCAACCGAAACATCCACATACATGTGTACGGATGCGTTTGCATATGTTCATACATGTACAAGTACAAATAACTATAGACTTGTTTATATCGCATGCTCACGCGCGAAGCGGCCAGCTAGCTTGGCGCGACCAGCGCGGCCGTGGCGGCGCTGACCGCTGGGCATTTCCCAGCGGGCACTTCGGTGCGAGTCGCCGACTTGGGCGGGCGCGGTATCATGGCAACGGCAACGGTAGATGCTAGTAGCGATGCTGGTGGCGATGATGACAACGACCACGGCAAGGCCAGTGACGGCGCCGATGCTGATCACGCCGACGACGATAACAGCGTTCCCGCGTTAGTGATGACGGTTTCGGAAGGAGTTCGACATGCGCGAGCCGCCGACGCGCGAGAGTAACCCGCATGGTGTTCTTTGGCACGGATCGTAACCCGTCTTGGGGCGGTCTTGGGGTGTCTTTGGGGCCCTCTCGGAGTGTCGGAATCTTCAAACGGCGATCACGTAAAACATGCGCATCGATGATGTTTGCTTCTTTGGGTTCTCATGGGGTCCTTCTTGTAGCGCTTTTGGGGCTTGTTCGGTGCCCCTTGGGCAGTCTAGGGGCCATCCTGGGCGTCTTGGAGCGACCTTGGGCTGTCTTGGAGATCTCTTGGAGGCCTGGGCGGGATTCCTGTCCTCGGGAGTGGGGGTGGTGCCGTCGCATGTCTGCTGAGCGAAGAGTTGGTGGCCCCTTAGAAGACTACGGAAGTCTGCCAGGCAGCCCTTGGCATCCTTCCACGCCTCAACCAGCTGCAGGCACAGTGACGGATGTGGTGCACTCCTTGATGCGGCGACGAGGCTCTGGGCCTCCCAGATGGGGTCCGAGCAGATGGGGTCCGAGGATCGCTCCGCATCGCCAATGCATCGCCGATGCGGCTCGATGTGGAGCCCGATTTGCTCCACGTCGACACCGCCGATGCACCGCCGACGTCGCCGATGCATCGCCGATGTATCGCCGATGTATCGCCGATGCATCGCCGATGCGGCGCGATCCTCCGACCCCATCTACTCGGACCCCAGCCAAGAGGACCTCAAGAGGCAGCGGTGGGGCGACGACGGCGAGCACATAGCCGCCAGACCGGCAGCCAGGCCCAGACGACGGGCGGCGACGAGGCGGCGACGGCGAGCACGGAGCCGCCAGACCGACAGCCAGGCCCAGTTCTCTAGAAGAGACGTAAGAACCCTACGTGCCAACGTTGCTTGGGGAATACGAGACTGAGAAAAAGAGAGAGAGAGAGAGAGAGGGCGAGCGAGAGAGAAGCAGAGGAGGTGGAGGAGTCATCGTGTATTGGGATCCGTGTCGAGTCTTCTTGGGTGACCTTGAATTCTCTTGGAGTCTTCTTTGGGGGTGCCTTGGCCGTCTTGGGAATTCTTGGGCCAGCACTCCCCGACTCCATCTTTGGTTTCAAGCGCGGGAGACGAACAACAAGGAATCTCAGATGCGTGTTTCGATGATTTGGCTCTCTGGGGACTCGGTTTCTTGGGGCCTCTGGGTTCCTCTTGCAGGCCTCTTGGGCCGCCCCGACGGCGTCCCATGGCTCTCTTGGGCTGTCTGTGCGGCATCTGGCACACGCCAATCACGCAAATCGATCCCCTCCGCCAATAGGGAGGAGTTCGGGGAGGGGGGCCCAGGCATCGGATGTTTTGATTTTTTGACTACGGGGTCCCTGGATTCCCCGACATTTTTCCAAGGGCAACCTTTTCATCCCGAGTTGTTTTCCGACAGTCCCGGGGCCCAGCGAGGCCCCCGGGGGCCGAAAACGGCCCCAGGCCCTTCGTCGTGACTTTCTTCACGACGCGAACATGCCTGGGGAGACGTCGCGCGCGCCGGTTGCCCCCGCGGGCCAGCGAACCTTCGCGGGCGACGTGGCGCAGATCATCCACCACTTCAACGAGCAGGGGCGCCTCCAGGCTGAGCGCCTGGCGCTCGGCAGGGAGGTCCTGGACCGGCGGCTGCTGGGGCAGCTCTGCATCTTCACGTGGCAGCTCTACCTTCGCGACGAGCGCGAGCGGCACAGTGAGCTGCAGCACGCCAGGGGCGTGGGCGACATGTGCGTGCAGCACGAGGAGGAGCTCGTGCGCCTCGCCGAGGTGCACGCGGGCTCTCGGCGCGAGCTGGCGCTGGAGTACGGCGACCGCCACGTGCGGCACATGCAGAGGGCGTTCGTGTCGCGCTTCCTGCAGGCGTGGAGCCACATGAAGCGGCTCCACCGCGAGGAGGCCTTCGAGATGCTGTCCAAGGCGCGCGACGCCAAGGTCCTCGACGAGTTCAGGCGCAAGCAGGAGCTCCGGGCCGAGGCTTACCTCGCCTGCTTGGGCCTCGCCATGTGCAAGCGCCGTTCCACGATGCAGCTGCAGAGCAGCTTCTTGCAATGGCGCGTGGTTTCACGGCTCGGGCGGGTCGAGCAGCAGCTCCTGGAGTGGAGGCACAAAGAGTCGCGCCTGCGCGACGAGCTGAGGATGGAGCTGGCAGCGCAGGCCAGCTCCGTGACGGACAGGCTGCATCGGGAGCTGCAGCAGAGCGGCAACGAGCTCATGCTGCTGGGCCTGTGCTACGCCTGGCTGCGCATCGCCCGAGACATGCGCACCATGCGCGGCCACCGAAGGGAGCTGGACGCGAAGGACGCGCAGTTCCAGCAGGACCTGGCGAGGAAGGAGCGCGCGGACCTCCGATTCCGCGACGCCCAGGCGCTGCGCACGGCCAACTGGATCTCCACCTTCGGCTACCAAGTCTGGCTGGCCACGTGCTTCCGGGGCTGGCGCGAGGCCCGCGCGCGGGCGCGGCACGAGCAGGGGCAGGAGCGCTACAGGGCGGAGTACGCGAGTCTGACGGCCAGGCACGACGGCGACGTGGCCAAGCTGGAGAAGATCGCAGAGAGGATCAGGATGCGAATCGCAGACTTCAGCTATGCGCTCCACGAGACGAGCTCTGCGGTTACCCTCTGCATGGTCGTGATCCACGCTTGGCGCCAGGCGCGGCTGATCCCGCCCAGCGTGCACCGTCTCCGCCTGGAGGAGGGGCGCAGAGAGAGCCACCAGCACGGCGCACTCGTGGGCATCTTCGTTCTGGAGAGGCTCATCGGACCCAAGGAGCACGCGTCGTTGCTGAAGCGGGCGCTTGCCGCTCTGTTCGTCGCGGCGTACTGTGCGCAGCTGCGGGTGGAGTTCAGGAGGACAGATGGCGAGATAGACCGAGAGATCAGCACTGAGGTTCGCAACTTGAAGGCCAAATTCAACAGAAAAGCCACCACCATCTTGCGCATCTACGACCGCCGGTGGAGGTTGGACTTCCTGGGCGTCTGGCTGGTGTCCTGGCGCCGGGAGACCACCGATGCCCTCCGCGAGGGCAAGCTGAATGCCTGGCGCGAGAAGGTGCAGGGGGAAGCCGCCGCCGCCGTGAGCGCCATGGCCTCGGGCACGCAGGCCTGGGTCGACAGGTCTTACGGCGAGATTTCGGAGCTCGGCTCGCTGCTGCTGGTGCAGCGCTGCCTGCCCCCCTGGCGGCACGCGGCCGTCGCCAGCCAGCGGGCGAGGCAGATGGACCGCGCTCGGGAGCTGCTGAGCCAGAAGAACGCGTCACTGCGGGACGACGGGCGGCGCGCGCAACGCGCGCAGTCGTCCAGGGTCGGCGGCTTCGTGGCCGCGCAGCTGGAGCGGAGGCTGCGCCTGCTGCAGCTCTCCCTCCACGTGCTGGCGTGGCAGGCCGCCGCCGGCGCCGACGCCAAGGCCCGCAGGGCCGGCCGGTACCGGGAGGATCACGAGGAGGCGCAGCGGCTGCGCTCGGCGCAGGCCTCGGTTGCACGCCAAAGTGGTCTGTCGCCGGGGTGCCCCTCGTTGCGGGCACGCCGTGGCCCCCCAGAGGGTGGACTGCGGTGCGACGGCCGTGCTCTGCGCGCTCGGGTCTGGCCTCGCCGCGGCCCCCCCAGAGGCGCACACCAGAGGTCACTCGTTGCCCGGGGGCACTCTTGCGTGCAGCCCACAGGTCAAGAGGATGGCGGGCGAGAGGGAGCTGGCCGTGAGCCGCGCCGCGGCGCTGCTGGTGCGGGCGCGGCAGAGGCTGGAGCTGGCGAGGCCGCTGCTCGCGTGGCAGCGCGCGGCCGCGCAGCTGCAGTCGTCCGCGACGATCGAGTATCTGGTCGCCTCGGGCCCGATCCGCTACTGTGGCCGGCGGGGTCGCGGGCCAGAGGCCTCCTGGAGGGGCCTCATCGGAGGGTCCTGTCACTGGGGTCGTCTTGGGGGGGGCCAGGCCCTGGGCACCTGGTCATGCGCACACCCGGAGGCCAGAGATGGTGAAAAGCAGTATGTGTGTGTGTGTGTACATGTGTTATTTTGTTTCCCGCTGAGCCAGTGCGTGCGCCTCGGCCGCCGTGCTAGACTTTCCCCGCCTCGTCACTGCGCGCGAGGCCGTAACCACCACAAAAGTGCGTGCGTGCGTGCGTGCGTACGTGTGTGTGTGTGTGTGTGTGTGTGTGTGTGTGTGTGTGTATATATATATATATACACATAGATATATGGTACCACGCCAGACAGACACGCCAGACAATGTGCCTAACCAAGCCAAGTGACCCAGATAATAAAACAGACCCCCCCTTAAACCCCCTTTTTTTTCCCCGGTTCAATCGGATTTAATTGTGGAGGTGGGCGCGGAGGCCGAATTTGCTAATCCACGGGGGAAGTTGCGAATCGAAGTTGCTATAATCTCATGTTGACTAGCAACAGCATCAAAAACGCTGAGCATGGCCATGGTGGTCTCACTATATCAGCTTCCGCAATCACGAGCGTGTGGCAGGGCTGTGGGGTTCTCACCAGTTCATTTTGCCCAAGTCACGAACATGCGGCAGGGCCAAAGGGTGCCGAGCCTGCATGGGCGAGTGGTTTGAAGCTGTGCGCAAGAGAGGTTTCTTGGCCAGAACGGCCAAGGACTTCTCTTGCGCAGGCAAGTGGTAGCCACGAGCCTCGAGATCTCTCGAGTCAATGTTGTGCCAGGACCTACAAGGGCAGTCTGCACGAGCGCCCAGGTTCACCATCATCATCATCATCATCATCGTCATCATCATCAGCGTCATCATCATCATCATCATCATACCTTATAACTAACATCACACTCCCCGGGAAAATCGTGGACTATCCCCGCCAGACCCCCGAACTTTACTATCGCGGGTGATGATTATCCGGGGCACACGGTTATCGGTGCCCCCGATTCGCCCAGAGATGGTGCGGATCGCCTCCGCCTTGCCGCCGGCAAAATCGTGTGTATGTGTGTGTGTGTGTGTGTATGTGTGTGTGTGTGGGTTTGGATCCGTGCCCCAGCTTCTGAGGGGCCAGCCGCGCGCGTTTTCTGGTTGTTCGGGTGGCTTTCTCCGCCTCGCTGCTGCGCGCAAGGTCGCGACCGTCCCCCCCACAAAAGTGCGTGTGTGTGATGTTACCCATTGGTTTCGGTTTCTGGAAGGCTCACGCGACACTCGGGAGTTCTGGAAGTGCCCAGGGTTTCGACACATCGGTTGTATGGGCCCTTGCAATACCGATTGCCCTCGTAGCACGCAGTTTTCACAATTGCGAAAACCACAGGGCACCCCACTGCGTGCTGAAGGCACGGTGGCGGACTTGCAGGCGCACAACTCCGAGGAACTGCTCGAGCTGAGGCAACGCTATTCCGAGGGCATCAGAGACGCTGGGAACCAGTGGCAGACAAAGTGCCAGGGCGCCTCCTTGGCTTGCCTCTCTTTCGAAGGCAAGATGCTGCTGTACCGCTGCGTGGCGGCCTGGTCGAGGGAGGTCAAGGCCGTGGATCTCTGGAAACTCGCAACGGACTACGATGCTCTCCTCGAGGAGTACGAGGGCGCGCAGGACGCGGCGCGAGATGCGAAGGTCCAGGCCCGCCGCGGCCAGAGCGCGGCCCAGCAGCAACACGGCGGCGCGCAGGGCCACGAATGCGACCGTGTTGCTGGGCCCGCCGCGGCCAGCGGCAGGGCGCTGCCCCCCGCTCCGGCGCAGCCCGGGCCGCCGCCGGCCGCGCGAGTGCCGCGGAGCCCGAGCGGCGGTGCCCGCCGGTGGAACGCCGGCGCGCCCGCGCCACCAGCGCCGCCGGCGCCGCAGCGCGGCGGCGGCCCCGCTGCGGGCCCGCCGCGCCTCGGGGCCGCCGCCCTCCCGGCGCCTGCTGGCCCCGGGCCGCCCGCGGCGCCTCCCGCGGCGCCGCCCTCGGCGGTCCCGCGCCTCGGGGGGGCGGGCGCTGCCCTCGGTGCTCCTTTCGGCGGGCCCGCGCTCGCCTGGGCGGCCCCGCGCCTCGGGGCCTCCGCGGCGCCGTCGGACGAGGAGGAGGACGCCGGGGCGATGTCGCAGGTCGTCGCGGACACGCTGGCCAGGCTGACGCGGGCCCGGGCGGCCATCGAGGACCACGAGGGTCCGCGGGCGCTCACGGGGGTCCACAGGGGCGCTGGCGGCAGCTCCAGCGGCGCACTGCCAGGACTCCCCGGTGGCGCTGGCGGTGAGGCAGAACCCGTCGGCGGCGGGTATGCCAGTTCCCTGCCGCCCATGCCCGAGCTGCCCTTGGACGGCCCCGACGCTATGGCCGCAAACGCGACGGCCCTGCAGACCCGGCTGAGGAGCCTGCAGAGGACCATGGACGACGTGCGCACCAGGCACGCCGCGCTCCACAACGCGCGTCCGTGAGATGCAAACCCTCAGACGAGAAACGGAGACCACCGCCACCGCCACCGAGAACCCGTCGGGGGGACCACCCCTGGGCGGTGCCGCGCCCGAGCGTCCTCCGGTAGTGGGCGACGCTCGGGCGTACCACCGCCCAGGGGTCGGGCCCCTGCCGATGGGTTTCTCGGCGGCGGTGGTCTCTGTGTCTCCTCCGAGACCTCGCGACAGCCGACGGCCTCCGTGCCGCGTGCCGCCCACCCAGCGGACCGAGGCGGCGGGGCGCGCAGGAGACCCTGTGCGGCGCCCCCGCTCGCCGCGGCCCCTTGCGGGAGGCGCCCGCGCACATGGGGAGGCGTCTGCCTCGTCTGCGCGCGGGCGGCTCCCAGAAAAGAGAGAGATGCAGCTGTCATGTGGCACCCTTGTCGACGAAGCGAGGACGAGGACGAGGACGAGGACGAGGACGAGGACGAGGACGAGGACGAGGACGAGGACGAGGACGACGACGACGACGACGAGGACGACGACGACGACGACGACGACGACGACGAGGACGACGGCCGCCTCTGTAGGCGACCCTAAACAGGGGCCGCGATGGAGGGCCACGATGGGGGGTCTGGGCTTCCTCTCCGAGCGTGGGGGGCATACAGACCCCCCGCAGGCGAGCTGTTCACGGAAGGTGCACGCTGGAGCGAGAGGGCCGATCGGTCTTGTACCATCCTTGGGCGCGTGCCTGCAGTGGGCTTCCGCGGTGAGGATTCCTGCTGCACGTGAACTCCTCAACCAAAACTGCTGTTGTGGGGCCCCATGGGTTTGCTCTGGCGTTCTCGCCTCGGCGCCGGCTGCACATTTTTTGAAAGGCAGGCTCACGCTCAGTCGTTTCGGGCTTGCGCCCAAACTGGTCCCCAAACAACAGATCTTCCGCTCGATACTTCATCGCTTTTGATTCATGGCCGGTGCACTAGCTGCCGAAAAAACGCCCCCCAACAAAACCAGCGCTCCCGCTAGATTCTTCCTCGCTTTTTACTCAGGAGTCGCGTTCGCGCTTTGGGTCCGCAAAACTGGGGCCCGTACAACACCGACGCTCCCGCTCGACACTGCTTCGCTTTTTACTCGCGACCAGAGGTATTGCTCGCCGCCGAAAACCGTCCCTCGAACAAAACCAGCGCTGCCCCTCGATACTTCCTGGTTGCCCCTCGATTTTTTTTGTTGCGCCGGAGTGGCGTTCCCGCCTCGGGTTCGCAAACCGGCCCCCCTACACCAACGACGCTCTCGACGCTCTTGCTCCATACTTTCTCGCCTTTTACTCAAAACTGGCGCTCTTGCTCGTCGGCTCCCGCTCGATATTTTCTCGCTCGGCCCCCATAAAACAACGACGCCTCTGTTCGTTACCTGTTCGCTTTTTCTTCAAAGCAGGCGTTCCTGCGCGCCGCCGAAAACCGGCCCCCCGACAAGACCAGCGCTCCCGCTTGAAGGAGGATGAGGGAGGGAGGGCCAGAGGTGGGGCGGGATAAGCAGGGGGCGAGGCAGGAGGAGGGAGCAGCAAGACTTTGGAGTAGTAGGAAGAGGAGGAGGAAGAGGAGGAGGAGGAGGAGGAGGAGGAGGAGGAGGAGGAGGAGGAGGAGGAGGAGGAGGAGGAGGGAGGAGGAGGAGGAGGAGGAGGAGGAGGAGGGAGGAGGGAGGAGGGAGGAGGGAGGAGCAGGACAGGGAAGGAGGAGGACGAGGAGTGATGGGGGAGGAGCAGGCGGGAAGAGGAGGAGGAGGAGGAGGGAGGAGAAGGGGAAAGCGGATGATCGTGTGGAGGAAGTTGACCAGAGTACAGTCGGCCCAGATTAGTAGGTCGTGCCTGCCAACTCAAGGGTACCATTGTGTCCTGTGTCTCGCGACCCATGCTTCCTACATTCCTGTGGCAATGTGGCCCTCGGAAGGGTCATGTGTCCTCTGGCGTGTCCTGTCCAATCGAGTCCGACTGTAACGTCAAGATGCGTCAACGATGTTGCAGCACATCCTCCCGTCCCAAGTCCCCTGCGCAGAAGTCCCTCAGGACTTCTATGTCGTTGTGGAGGACGACCAACGGAGAGGAAGCATGTTGCCAAATACTTTCCAGATGCCCAAAACATGTCTTAAACATGTTTTAGACATGGTTTTTTCATGTTTAGAACATGGTTGGAACAATTTTCCCACATTTTAGACACATGTAAAATTCAATGATAGGACTGTTAGGGTGTCCAGTGTCTTGGCATCCACAAGACCAGAGTCACGTCAGGATGCGTCAACGATGCTACAGCACATCCTCCCGTCCCACGTCCCCTGCGCAGAAGTCCCTCAGGACTTCTCGTTTCGCCACAAGAAACGCCACCGTGATCTGCTGCACCCTGTGGGCTTGCCATTCGGGCGAGAGCCCTGTTTCAAAACGAGCTGCCCTGCTTCCTTCGCCGATCAATCAGGGAATGCGAGCATGTACGACCATCCAATTCAACACGCTGTCGAGCGATATCCCCGGTTGGCCAACTATCCCGCCACATTTGTGTTATTGTTGCACAAGCTTGCGTTTCTGATCTTGAGCTCCAGGGAGCTGTGAGACGAGAGCTCAGTTTTGAAAAGAGCCACCTTCCATCTGAGCAGCTCTTGCATACGAGCGCGTGCCTGATTTATCGGCTTATGGCAGTACTAAGCGAGAACACAATTTTGAAAAGAAATAGTACCCCATACCTGTCCTGGTTGAACATTTTCAAGACGCCCATGCACCGTGGTAAGGCGAGAGCCCCATCTTGAAAATAATCCGCCTTCCATCGGTGTAGTTGTTGCAAGGTTCTTGAACACGAATGTGCGCGCGACGGTAAAACGAGAGCCCTGTGTTGAGACGAAGCCGCGCTCCATCCTCGTAACGGCTTCATCACGAGTGGGCGCGGCGCGCAGGCGAGAACCACTGGTGCTCAATCCGTGTCACTGGTGCTGTTTGCGAAGACCAATCTTCGCGGCGTTGAGGCGAGAACATTCTGAAGACGACCCCCTCCATCCTTGTACCTGTTGCTGTCTTCCAAGACGAGTGTTCGCGGCACTGGGACAAGAGCTATTTTTGGACCCGGCCCCACCCGTGTAATTGTTACTATGGCCCATCTCCACGGTCATACGTTGTGAGGAGGTCGCAGACGACACGCCCGACCCGCGTCACGGACACGTCAGGGGGTGCGACAGGAGCGAGTTATCTAGAATGAGCTAGGATTTGGGCGGATGAAGGAAAAACGAGAGAGCGTTCCCGAGTAAATCAAAGATACACCTGTATGAGGCTTGTGTTTCACTGCAAGAAGCGCCCTCCTTGAAAGGCTAGCGCAGCTTGGCCTGCCATTTTGGAAAGGGCCGCGCTCTGAAAAGGAATTGACTTGCATCCGCCTGGTGCGTAGTCAGGAATGCGAAACATTATGATCATGCAGTTCAGCGGGCCGCGGGCTGTCCAGCGAGATCCCCTGTTCGAAGAAGGACCGTCCCACATCCGCGTTATGTTTGCACACGTTTGCGATTGTGGTCGCTAGCTCAGACGGGACGAGCTCCATTTTGTGGAGGAGCCGCCCTGTATCAGTACAGTGCTACATGTGTTGGAGCTTCGGGTTCGTAGTGCTACAGAGGTGTCTAGCGATGGCCCATTGTGCACATCGCCGAGGCGAGATCCACATGTTGAATGCGACCTGGTCTCAATGCTTGAACCAGTTGCAGGATTTGGGGACGAAGGTGCACGGCGCTACGGCGAGACCAGCGTGGTTTGAAAGATCGCCATCCAGCCTTGGATTTGTTGTCAAGCTTTACGACGGAGGTGCGCGGCACGACGGCGAGAGCCACGTTTTGTTAAGGACCCGCCGCCCCCCATCTTTCAAGTGGTTGCAAACGTTCAAAACGGATGTGCATGGCGCTGAAGCGAGAGCTACATTTTGAATCTGAGCACCCCCCTCTTTGATATTGCTGCAAGCTCTTGAGACGAATGGGTGTTGCGCTGGGCGAAACTCGCAATGTGAACACCACTTGTGCTCAAACCTAGATGCTGCTGCAATCTTTTAAGACGACTGGCGTGGCGCTAAGGCGAGAACCGCATTTTGGAACATTTGCCCTCCATTTTTCAAGTTGTTGCAAGCTTTTCAAACGAATGTGTGCGGCCTTCAGGCGAGATCCACAAGTTGAAAACGACCCCCACTCCATCCTGGACACGGTTGCACATGCTGATGGCACATGTGCGCGGCGATGAAGGGGAGCGCCACATTTTGAAGACTACACGCTTGATCCTCCAAGCGGTTGCAAACTTGCAAGACGAATGTGCGAGGCGCTATGCCACGACCCCGCTCGCCCTACCGACACGTCTGGGGGTGCGACAGGGAGGTCTTGGTTATGAGGAGAAGGTTTTAGGCTGCCGTGGAAAAGAGAGGGGTAGGTAGGTAAGACGCAGGCTGGGACGCTGGGTCGTGCTCTGTGTGTCTCGACGCGTGTGGGCGTGCTATGACTTTGCATAGGCTCTGGGGCCACAAATGGGTCCCCAGAGTGTGAGGCTACTCTGGCCACAAGATGGCTGAGAAATTCCAGGGAGCGCGCCGTCTGCGCTTGATCTCCCTGGCGGCCTCTCTGTTGCGACGAATTCTCTCCAACTGCTCTGTAGTGAGCTGGGGGGGGGGCGGAGGAGGGGCAGCTAGGGCGTCTGAGCTGGCGGCAGCCGCTGGCCGGCTCCTCACGTCCGTGGCGGCTTCGGCCGCCTCGATGACCTCGGCAGCCTGAGACGGGCGGTCCTCGGGGGCCCCGGGCGGGAAAAGCTCCAGAGGCTCGGGGGGGGCAGCGGAAGCGCCAGAGGAAGGGGAGGAGGTGGAGGCTTCGCTGGTCTCCCTGGGTGGAGCCCAACGCCAAGCTTCAGGGTTCACTCTGTGTTTTGTACCCTTCTTGCCGGCGTAGTCTGGGGCCTCCCAGAAGCACTCCTCGTCGGACCATGGTACAAAGAATTGTCGGATGCGGGAGTCGTTGTGTTCCTGCGTGGCCTGTGGTAGCATGTCTGATGGCTCGTCCATTCCATTGTGAAATGCGTCCATGATGCTGTCGTGCATGGCCTGTGCTATGGCCTTGCACATTGATGGTGGGTACGTCTTTTTGCTGCTCGTTTTGAATGTCCCGTCCTCGTGTTTGCCCTGCAGTACTGCATGGGCATTGGGGCCGTGATTGCACCTGCCGTTGTTGTTGGCCTTCAGGAGGCCATACATGGTCGGTAGTCGGAGCGCAAGGATCCTGGTCGCAGCTTTGCCGTGTAGTCGTGGGTCCTCTGTTCTGTGGGTGCACTGGTCGAACTGGATGGTGCTGACCAGGGGGCAGCTTTCCAGCGCTCGGAGGGGCATCCAGTGAAAGCTTGAGGGCGCCTCGGGTCTCCAAGGCGCTGGCGGTGGGTGCTCCATCCAGCCGCTAGTGCCTGCACGTACGTGCTCGGCCAAGAGCTGTGCTATGGTGAAGAGTAACATGTTGCCTACTCTGATTTGTTCACGCTGCGCCTGTGTGCACCACGGCACTCCCCACATGTGGCTGTGAGTGCGTAGGGGTGGGGGCCCGTCAGGGTTCCAGCGAGCTGCGCTCCAGGTCTCACATGGCGGTCCTCCGCCTGTGACCCATACGCGGTGGCTTCGGATGTGCTCCGTCCACTCGGCGATGGTGGAGGCACGCGTAAGGTCCCCAAGCATATGGTGTATAGCAATATCCAGGGAAAGCACTGTGATAGTTAGCTCCACTCCTTGTGTCATGGCATCGATGTGATATTGTATGTCGCCGTGTCGTCGCCTCCCACAAAATAGATTAAGGATAAAGACCTCCGCACGCGTAATACGGTATGGGAGCGGAGTGACGGCGAGGCCCGTAAAGTCGTTGGGACGGAAGATGTAGTATCGGTCTTCATAATGTATAGGGTTGGGGTCGGAGCCGTCAGGGTGGGGAGGTGGGGCGTCCTGCCAATCTAGTTGGAGAGCTGGTAGGGCCTCCTGAGGGTACTCATACCGGGCTTCTCTGAGAACCTTCCTAGCCTCCTCCTCCGATAGGTGCGAGAAAACCCAAGTGGCTTCCCAGATCATCCCATTGATGCCTACCGTCGCTGGGTATGCTGACCTCCATCGCCCAAGGCCCGCCTTACGGCGGGCTTCACAGAGTTGTCTGTCGTGCTGTGCTGCTTGCTGAGCTTGTGACGCTGTAAGAGTGGCCCCTCTGCACCCGTAAGAGAGTGCGCACCTGGCAGAGTCGAATGCTAGATGGTCTCGCACCTGCCGTCGCGATGCGAAATCTGTAGCACACGCCATGCATTGTGTACCCTCACCGAGGAAGCGCTCGATCTGCGAAACAAGACTGAAGTGCATGCGGACGATGTGCTGGCGCAGCGCCTTGGGTCTCGGGAAGTGAACCTGACACCAGGGGCATTCAAGCTGCGTGATCCTCCCGTCGTTCTGCCTCAGCGGGTGGTGGGGGTGGGTGATGGGTAACGGGAAGCCGCAAGGCATCGTGATGGCAAAGAAGTCTTTTTCTGCTTTGTCCGCTAAAGCTGACTGTGCGTCTGCGTGCGCAGCGTTGGCCAGTGCCTCGCGCAGGAGGCTCTTCCAGGCACGAGCCGATCGAAAAACGAGCTTCTCCCAAGCACCAAAGTCCACCACAGGGTCTGGGTAGTCGTGTAGTTGTTTGCATACCTTGCGCATCCAAGCTAGGTCCTCCAAAACGTGGTGAAGCCAGGAGGTTTTGGTCGTCCCGGGGTTGTCCTGAGCGGCCCGATAGGCCATCGCGAGCAGCCCTCGGAGGATGTCGGACCCATGATGGATAACTCTACCCAGAAGTCTGAGCCTATGTACTCTCAACTGCACATTAAGATCGCAGCGAGTGACTGTAGCCAGCACAACGGCGTCGGTACTAGCAGTGTCGTCATAGCTGAACAGTCCACTGGCAGCACGGTACTTGCGCAGCAGTGCATGGCGTAGCTTAGCATAGGCCCCAGTTTCGATGTTGCACCAGGTCCCCGAGTTAAACAACATGGAGGAGGTAATAAGTGAGTCAATGAACCTCATCTTCACTGCACCGGCGTCTTCATCTTGAGGTAGGGCCCGAAATACTTTGCGCGCGAGTGTTCTGGAGGACTGTGCCACCCCAGCAATACGTTTGGCGACCTCGGGACCCAGCGCGCACCTTTCGTCCAAGATAGACCCAAGATGGGGGTATTGCCGTACTGCGCGCATGTGCATATCTCCTACCACGTCGTTGTGCCAACTGAAGGTACCCTGCATGTGCTTCCAAAGCTGGGGTCGGGCGGATTTGGAATGTTTGCCATGGAATTGGTACAGCACCTCTGTCTTTCCTGCCTTGAAATTGAGAGTGAGTCCTCGGGATGCAAAAGAACTCGCCACTATGCCTGCGACCTGCGGAGCGAGCTGTAGCAGCTCGAGGGGGTCTCCGATGACGGCGAAAGCTCCGTCGTCAAAAAAGGCAACCTCTAAGGCCTGCTGCGTGGGCGCAGGCTCGTGCGCCATCATCTGCGAGAGTGATGCTCCACACGTCGTTGGAACCTGCAGCGCTAGTTGGAGAGGCGGGAGTTGCTCTTTGGTGAGGGCCATGCATTCCGCCATAACGAAATTGAAAACGACGTCCCCGAGTTGTTGTCCTGGAACAGTGCCGAGCAGGGAAACCGCCACTGTAGAGGCCCCTGGGTAGTGGAACCAGGACCCGTGGTAGGAAGAGGCTACCAGAGCCTGTAGGTGTTGGCTGACTCCAGCTGTCTCCAAGCTAGTTGCATTTGAACTGAGCCGTGCAAGGAGGCGCTGCAGGGCCTCTGGTGGGAGACCCGTGGTCCTCAATATGCATGCGATGTCGTCAATAGTATGTTCTGAGCACATGACCAACTGTCTGACCGACTTGTAAAATGCCTGCACCACATCGATGAATAGATACATGATGCTGGTGTTGGAAAGCTCAGCTATGTTCTGAAAGGTGCGAATGGTGAGCCCTGCCAGATCCACCCCACGTCCCGAGACACCTCCAAATTGTTGGTCCCCCGCGTAGCTGGGAAGGGCATGTGCGAGAGGGGCGCGTATGAGGGAGCGGAACTTCTTGCCGATCTGCGGGGAGACCATGACGGATCTGGAGTGGGCGGGCCAAGACGGGTCTCCTGAGCGCTTCCAGATGTTCCAATGCGACCCTCCTTTCCATTGCTGTGGTTCCTCGAGCCTTACTACTGCTTTCGTGACGACGGGAAAGTATACTTCAGCAAGTTCGGGCCCGAAAGTCGCTAGCAAGCGTCCCGTGATGCCGTCGATGCTGGCTGCACTGGGACGCGCTCCTCTGCACGCCGTCTGAAACTGAGCTAGCGCTGGCAGGAAGATGTCCTCGTCTTGGACGGCGCAAGACTGAGCAGGGAGGGGAGGGAGGAGGTCGATGATGGCCTGTGCGTGCTGTATAGGGATCACAATAGAGCACTCCTCCCTTCCAAAATGTGCAAGCCATACATTCGCTGCTTCCTGATGGGTAGCTGCTGGGATCCCGTTTTTCCCTTTGATGATGGGGAGGGCCTGAACCAGGAGTTTCTTCTTGGACCCCGCGCCCATGCGTCGTAATGTGGCGAACGCCTTGTCCATGGCTTGTTTGTCCCACTCCGACTTGAGCTGTGTAGCTAGGTCCCGATAGTGCGCCTGGGCGTCGGACTGTGAGCACTGCTTAACGATGAAGGTGTTGTGCAGCTTGAATAGTTCACGCATTGCCGACGTACATCCCTCCATCCCCCGCATAGTATCCCATATGCACGCAATGAGGTCGGGGGTAGGGAGAGCATGGAGCCAGTAGTGATCTGGCTGCATCGGGGCGAAAAGACGCGGAGAGGGAAGAAATGCTATGCGCATCCACTTGGCCCGTCGTCTTTTGGATGGGTCCTGCCGTTGTAACTCTGCTGACCTAGTCATGGCATGACTAAACTCGCTGCTGACTGCATTGTACGAGCGGATGCTGCACTCCCAGGCTGTGATCGCACTGTCGGGCATCGGCGGCATGGTAGCATATCGTAGGTACCGTGGGTCGTCATACGTCCGGCATGTGCGTGCGTAGTGCGCAAGGTGCGCCCAAGTGAAGAAGAGTACTGCACGGGATGCGCGCGCCAAAGCGAGTCGTGCGTGTCGTGCTTGCCGAAGTGCAGTGGTGCGCCTGTCAATCTCCTGTAGCGTGGCCGTTTGGATCCAACACTGTCGTGGTTTGGTGCCACGGGTGGTTTGCTTTTCAGGGAAAGCTTCGCTGACAGACCTTCGCACGTGCTGATCTAGGAGCTGCGTGTGGTCCGAGCTATGCATGGGGAACTCTGGGAGAGGGCACTCGTGCAACAGGTTCCTAAAGACTGCTTGTGCCTCGGGGTCGCGAAGGCGAGCGGGGTCGTGAGGGATGCGAGTCGGCTTGGCACGCCTCTGGAAGCAGCCTGAGGGAGGTGGGAGAAGTAGTGCTCCTACCGCCTGGTGATCCTCTTGTGCTACTGTGAGGTCGACAACCCCGTCAACGCCCTGTTGTAGCGCAATCGCTGAGTCCGAGAGACACACATAGTCCCGTCGTTTGGCCGTGGTTTTGCCCGGAGGTGCGGTCCAAGAGCCCGAGATGCCCGAGTGCGACTTTAGGAAGGTAGAGGGGGCCCATTGGCCCGTATCCAACAGAAACTTGTGGAAATGCTCTCCTGCCAAATTCTCCTCCTCCTTGTCTATCTCACCTACTGCTGCTGACGTCACGCTGCCAAGCGCTGCGTTTGAATCCGCCAGCGTGATGAGATGCTCTGCGCCCAGCCGTGTGGCTGTCGCAAGCTGTGTAGTGACACCTCCCACCATTGTGATACCTTGGCCTCCGGTGTCTGCGTAGGAGAGTTGGAGCGGGAATGGGGGGCATGTAGGACAACAACGTTGACGCATATGCCTGGACCACGGATGCCCACTATCAGACGTGCAGGCTCGGCATGTAACACACGGCACATGTTGCTTGTGATATGGTGACCCGGCATGTATGGAATCCCCGTATGTACCCATAGTGCGCACCCGTCGGAGCCCTGTGGTGTGGCAGAGGAGTGCATGACGTAGTAGTCTCCTAATGACTGCGCCTTGTGTACTTGGAGTCGGGTCTCGAGGGCGCCCACAAGGAGGTATTGTTGGGAGGCAAATTGGGAAGCCAATTGCATGAGCCTACCGGGCCCAGGGCCAGTGAGGTTATGCTGGCCCTTCCACATGCTGGGAAGTAAGGTAAGCACGTTGGCCGTAGCAACCCAGAAGCTTGGGGAAAGGAGGGCCTGCTTGCTGTTGGCAACCTGTGTGGCGGCCTGCTCTGATGCAGGGACGTAGTCTGTCATAGAGGTATTCGGTGCTTGGCGCGCAGAGACTGGCACGCCGTGCGCAGGAGGAAACTGACTGCGCCGCTCTTGGCTGACAAACTCTAGCCAAAGCCACTGCAAGGCGCGCTGATGCCATGGCAGGTCCAGCTCCGTTCTCCATTGCGTGTCGGGCTGTGAAGTAAATATGCCCATGGCTGCCAGGCGCGCCAGCGTGTCCGCCATTTCGTTCCACGGTGTCCCCTGGTGTCCTGGA
This sequence comes from Prorocentrum cordatum, assembly GCA_963575745.1. Taxonomy (NCBI): domain Eukaryota; class Dinophyceae; order Prorocentrales; family Prorocentraceae; genus Prorocentrum; species Prorocentrum cordatum. Next base: position 85,000 of record CAUYUJ010017791.1, read on the forward strand.
ATGTGTTGCCAAGAGAACCCTTTGGCGATCCTAGTAAGGACCTGCACCAGACCGTCCAAGGTACCCTTGAGGCCCAAGAGCTGCCCTTTGAGTGCCCCCAAATACGCCCCACGTACCACCTCCATGTTGTCGGTGTGTATCGTCACATGTGTGTGCTCCAAGTACGGATACTGTATGCACCAGGCGGCAGCCCATATGGCAGCCTCAAACTCCGCGGCAGCTGAAAGTAGCGCAGCGGGGTATAGGAGAGCGGCAGACGAGAAGGGATGAGCGAGATATCCATGCAGCCACTGTCTCTCCCCGTCTGATGCTATGGCAACAAATGCCCAAGCAGGGGGGCATTCGTTTCCTTGCCAGTCCTTGAAACCGCCAGCGGTTCCGTCAGTGTAGATCTGGATACTGGTGGGGACCTCAGTGGGCTGAGGAGCTTCGGATAAGGTAACCATACCCTGTACTGTAGTAGTGTGCCAAAGCTGCGCATGTGATGGTATGTCGGTTCCCAGGGGCGTGGTCCAGCACCTTAGAATGATCTCCTTAGTAGGGAGCAACGGAGGGATCGGGCTAGTGGCGAGGCCTAGCTGCGACAGTTGCTGCTCTGGAGATGCTTCTAAAGGCGGCGTTGGACAATCCTCTAGGCTGTCCGCTGCCTGCGACGGCACATGCATTTCCGTCTCAGGCAGTGGTGACCGTCAAAGGTCGCGATCGACCTCCTCGGGCCGAGTCGCTATGACAGTCTGCGACGGGGCATCAGGCTCAGCTGCGGCCCTCTGAGACTCAGCTTCCGATTCGTGCATGTCGTCTTCGGAGGTGAGCTCCACTGGTCCCGTGAGGCGCTTGGCATTGGCGACGCTCTTGTCGAACGCGACCTTGAGGATGCCGCCATTGGCTGGGCGGCTGCCCGAGCGTCCTGCAGTACGCCCTGCTGCTGGAGTGGCTCTGCGCTGGCGGCTCGGTGCACCTGCGGGAGCCCTTCCTCCAGGTTCTGGGCTGCTAGCGGCTGCTGCTCCGCTTGCTGCTGCGAGCGCTGCCTCCACTGGTGAGGGTGCCGCCTGGGCTCCTGGTGGAGCAGGCCATGAGGCGGGCTCCCCTGCCAGCATTGTCGCCTTCTGTGTAGGTCCTGCCGTCACTGGTGCATGGACCGCTGCTGCTGGCGTCTGCGGCGCTGGTGCCGCGATCCCAGCGATGCTGGGGGCTGCGCTCGCTTGCTGCTGCTGCAGTTGGGCGCTCAGCGCGCTCTGCAGCACTGCCATCTGGGCTGCCAGCTTGGTGAGCTGCTCTGACATGTCGGCGTTGGTAGCCTGTAGTGCCGCGAGCTGAGCAACTGGAGGACTGCTGGATGCGTGCGCTGGGCCAAGCGCTGCGCCGTCTATCTTCTGGGAGGTGCCGTCCACGTCCATGCCTGCTGCTGCGGCGTCTCGGTCCTGCTGCTCCTGGCGCTCGAGGGGCTCGAAGTGTGCCAGCAGCTCCTCGGCCTTGGTGACGTCCTCCGTCACGGCCTGCGTGCGCGCCTTCGCCAGGCGCAACTTCTCTGAGAGATTGTCGACGTCCTTCTGGGAGTCCTGCTGCCTTTTCTTGACCCTGTCCAGGTAAGCACGCTGCTGCTCGGTGCGTGACTTGGCGTCCCTGGCGAACATGACTTGGTATAAGATCACCGAGTAGTCGTCCTCGAGGGAGCGGATGATCTCCCCCCTTTGCCCTAGCTCGTATGCTGAGGCAATTTGTTTCTCTAGGGCGTCAAGAGACCCTTTGAGCTGGGCACGATGGGCTCGGAGGTCTTTGCTTGATGCTGGTGGTGGCAGCCAAAGGCGATGCTGTTCTGCATGCTCTGGATCCGCTGGTCGTGGCAGCGGAGGTGCCTGCGCGAACGCGTGGGTCGGCGCTGCGCTGCGTGCTCTGGTGGGCGGGTCCTTCTGCTGCGAGGCACCATTGTCCCAATTGTGCCACTGCTGCTGGTTCCATGCGCCATGCCACGGCGCTGGTCTTGAGCGCGGACGTGAGCTGCGTCGTCTGCGCTGCACTTGCCATCCGCTGCTGTCATCATCGTGATCTTCGATGGGATCCTCATCCTTGTGGTGGCTGGCGGAGCAGAATCTGCAGGATGACGAGGACCACAGGTTCTGGCGCTGGCATGAGCTGCATTCCCAGAACTTCTGAGTGCCTACCGATGGGCGAGACTTTCTTGGGGCCGTCGTCATTGTGGTCCCCCTCTGACTGCTGTGATGCTGTTGAAGCCGTGCAAACGATGCTGCTAGTCTGACAAAGACTCGGTCACACGCTCTGCGCGACCTCTCTCGCCTGTGCCAGGCTGGCTCTGGTGGCGCTGCGCGGCGCGTCGTGGCGGTGGGCCCGGGGCCTGCCACGAGCGTCGCAGGCGCGGCAAGCTGTGGCGGAGGGCCCGGGGCCTGCCACAGTTGCCCGCGCTCGCGGTGCGATGGCACGGCCAGCCGCCTCGCTGGAGGCGGGCCAGCACGTTTGGCCGCTGTCCGACGGAGGGGTTCGCAGATCCCTGGGATCTGCGCCCAAAACCCCTTGAGCCAAAAGAGGGGGGGGGGAAGAGGGAGAGAGAGAGGACTGGACTGGGAAGAGTTGGCGGAGGATGGAGGAGAAATGGGCAGCGACGCGCGCGGAAAAGCGTGCGACGCCGCGAGGAGAGGAGGAGGGGACGTCGCCTCCTCTCCTCGCGGCGGAGGAGGAGGAAGACACGTAGGATTGGGTGCAGGCGGAGGGGGGAAACATGGAGGAGGAGAAGGAGGAGGCGAGGAAGAGAGGAGGAGGAGGAGGCGGAGGAGGAGGAGGAGGAGGAGGAGGAGGAGGAGGGAGAAGGGCAAGGAGGAAGGATGACGGGGTCGTCTGCGTGACACCACCAGTAGGCACATTCGCGCTCCGAAAACACCCGTCGGTCGTTGAGAGTAGGTATTTGTGGATTCCCAGGTCCGAATCTACTTCAAGCTCACCTTCCCACTTCAAACATCGACGTGCTTTTGCTGTGTTTTGTTATTCTCTGGAAGGGCCTGTACCCAGTCTACTTTAGCCGCCTTCCGACTTATTGTCTTTACCTACTTCTTCCGACCGACGTGTATTGGATTGTATGTGGCCTGGGTTTGGAACTGCTTTGGTGGCCTCAAACCTGGATGCCGAGCTAGTTCGGTCGTTCCGACCTGAACGCGCAAGACGAAGAGTTTGGCGAGGTCGGGATCTCGCGAATCGCTCGCCGAGTCGAGAGTCGCGTCGATCGACGAACACGGCTCGAGCCGCATCGGGGATGGCAGCCAAGCCTGGGACCCTCCGGGCAGGACTTCGCGGGCGGGGCCCTCTCTGCGGAGCCTCTTGAGCGGACGGGCGGGGTCCTGCGGCGAACTGCCGCCGGCCCCGCCGCCCAGGGCATCGGAGCCCAAGGCCCCCCTGGTCGGAGCCTTGAGATGGTCTGGCCGGTTGCGCGGGTCTCTCCTCCTCCTCCTCCTCCTCCTCCTCCTCCAGATTTCGTGATAAAGGGAGGGGGGTCTCCTTTCGGGGGGGGTCTCTTCCAGGCTGTCTTGGAGGGCCTGGGGGGGTCTGGGGGCGATGTCTTGGAGGGTTCTCCTACGGGGGAGGTCTGAGATGGCTTGTCTTGGAGGGTCCAGGCCCCCTCCCTTTTATTTCGAAATCTGGAGTACGGTCGAACCCGCCAGGCAGCCCCGATTCTTTCCAGACCCAGGCAGACTCCCTTGGTGCAAGCACTGTGCGGAGAGTCTGGATTTCGATAAGGATGTATGTTTGCCAGCGTGGACGTCGATGACTGGGCTCCTGCACTCTGGATGTGTTGCCTACGTTGTGCAATCGATGCGTTGCACGCGGTGTGGTGCTATCTATTCGTTGCCATTTTATGCGTGATGCAAGTTGTGTGGTACAATCGATGTGGTGCACTCTGCCTTGTGCATGCTATGTGGTGCAAGCTACAATCAACCCGCATAGTAAGGATGGGCAACCTTCCCAAGGGTACCCTTGCATCCTTGCCTCCTCGGTCCATCCTTGGCCGCTCTCGGTGGCCGCGCCCCACTCGAAAAGCTCCGAAATGGGCGCCCAAGGCCCTTGCATCCTCGTCGCGCCTCCTTCTGATACGGTCTGGCTGTGTGTGGTGCAAGTTATGTGGTATAATCGATGTGGTGCACTCTGCATGGTGCAGGCTGTGTGGTGCAAGCTATGCAGGGCAAGCAGTCTGTGCACCCTGACATTCCAGCCAGCGTGCGGGGCGCCCACCAAAAGGCGTTCACGGGCGGCGGCGTGGGCGAGAACCCGAGGCACCCCGCCAGCGCACAGTGTCGCCCGCGCGGCGCCCGCGCGCGGGCGACGGGGCGCCAACCTGGCCTGCAGCCAACCCGCATAGTAAGGATGGGCAACCTTCCCAAGGGTACCCCTTGCATCCTTGCCCCTTCGGCCCGTCCTCCGCGACTTTCGCTGGCCGGCCTCGCTGTAACACCGTGAACGTGGGCCTCCAAGGCCCTGGCATCCTTACGATACGGGTCGACGGTACACAGCCACCCAATTGCTCATAACGCAAGAGAGAGCCCCTCAGTACAAGGGTTGCAAGTGACTTCGCCACGCAGGTCAGCCATGCCATGGAGTGGTCACGGCTGGCAAGGTTGCCCTCCGCCCTCTCATCCGGCATCCGAGGGTCTAGAGCAAAGTACGTGGCTAACTGAGTGCGCGCGAGGCTTCGATTATTCACACCGTGTTGGCGAACCCCCAAGCCTCGCGTCGCAGGTGTCAGCAGGAGGAGGCCCAGAAGGACAGCGAGCAGGAGGAGGCGGGGAAGCTTGAAGGCAGGGGAAGCAAACAGGCCGAGACCTGCGTGGTGGCTCCGCCCAGCATCACCGGCAACCTGCTGTGGACCCTGCAGGCCGATCGGGTCCTTCCTTCCGCCGCTCCTTGCGTTCGGTGGAGGAACCGACATCGATACCGCCGCTCCTCCGGGAGAGCTCTCGTCGCCACAACTGGCTTCTCCTCGAACTTCTGGTCACAATGCGCCCCAGGAGGTCTGGGGAGCAGCGGTATCGGTATCTTTTGTCTCCCCTGTGCGTGCTGCTTGCTGCTCTTGCGCTCGCATCCTCTGGCAGAATGCGGCACGCTCAATGCGTTTGCGGAATGGTCTGCGCACGGCCATGCGCCAGCCTTGCAAAGGGCTGCGATGGGCGTGGTTTGCGATCTGCGCCGTTGGGGCTTGGGAAGCGCCACAGTGCGCCAACGGCTCGATGATCCCTCCTCGCGGCGCGGCGGAGAACAGTGTCGAGGTCATGGCCTACCCCCCAGGGCGCGAGTTGCAAACCGCACCCTTTGCACACCACACCCTTCTGAGTCGCCGATTCCGTGTCTACAGTCGTGTCCAGCCTGGCCCAGGGATGGCCTGGGGGTCCGCTCGGGGCCCGCGATTCCACTTGCACCGCCGAGCCTCACCGCGTCCTTCCCTCCGCCGCCGCTGCCGCGACTGCCGCCTCCCCTGAGATCCGACGTAGCGAAAAGTTGCCACATCGTGAAAATCACGACCAGGGCCCTGGACCCCTACCTTTCTCACCAGAGCCAAGAGTACCACTACCACCAGCCAGGGGGGTGGCTGTCCCACCCTCTCGAGCTGGTGGCACCTCTTTCCGGGCATGCCTCCAGAGAGCTCCCCGAAGGAGGTGCCACCAGCTCGAGGGGAGGGAGCGGCCACCCCCCTAGCTGGTGGTAGTGGTACTTCTGTCTCTCCTACCTTTCTGCGCCCTTTTTCCGGCCGCCTCGATCTTGGAGGGCCTCAGGGCCCGAGACACGGCGAACTCCCACGATGTGAAAAAATACAGCGCCAGGATCTGAGCCCATACGTGCGACGTACTGACTTTTTCAGTGCAGGGTCCTTGAAAATCCCGACCCTTTCCGTGGTACCCGTTTTTTATCCTGAGTCTTTTTTAGAAGGTCCCGGGGCCTGGCGAGGGTCCTTGGAGGCCGGGAACGGCCAAACACCTCCCGTCGTGATTCTTGAACGACGCGATGCTCCATCATGATGATAATGATGATCATGGTGCTGATGATTCTGGTAATGATGTTGGTGGTGATGATATCAAGAATCAGCTAACGGTGGTCATTCTCTTTCTCTTGGTGATGCCCAATTCTGGTGAGGGTTGCTGGTGAATGATGGTTCTTGAGTGATGCTGATGTTGATGATCCTGGTGTTGATCATGAATCACCACGCTGATGATCATAATGAGGATTGTGCTGATGATTCTTGGGCGACGCGATGGTGATTCTGACCATGCTGCTGCCCCGTACCCCTCTTGGGCTCAGTCCGGCCGCCCCGGGTGTTCGGGGCCAGGGGCCGGGAGGGCGCGGACTCAAGCAGTGGCGAAGCGTCCTGGCTCGCCTATAGGCCCACCAAAGAATGTTCTAAGAGCCTCGTGTGGCTTGCACGAAATGCCCTCAGAACATTTCTGGCCGCGGCCGTCCTGTCTTGACACGTCGGGCTTCTGTTCTGAGACCATGGTTTTTGGCTCTCGGAGCGTGCTTTTGGGCTCCAAGAACGTTCCGTGGTTCTGGACGCCCGAAATGGGTACGGAAAGAATGGATACGATGCCCAACAGCAGTTCCTGTTCATTTTGAGCAGGATTCGCCGTCCGCGCCGCCGCGGCCTGTGCCCATTCGAGACAGAAGGCCTCCTGCCCAACAGCGGCCGCTGTTGGTCTGGGACAACATTTGTTGTTGGGCACTGTACCCATTTTTGTCCGTACCCATTTCGGGCGTCCAAAGTGGTGGGCCCGTGGGACTGCCGGGACGGCCGGGCCCCTGCTCCGCGGACGGGCCCCCCGCGGCCATGCCGCGGGTCGGCGCCGGGCCCTGGCTGCGCGGGCTCCTGGCGGGCGCCCTCGGCGCCCGCGGCGCCCCGGGCCTGCCCCCTGGCGGCCCCGTGGAGGCCGACCCGCTCCGCGGCGAGTACGGATTCCTGTCCACGTTCGGGGGGACCTCGGAGACGAACAGCGGGCCGGACGAACAGGGGGGGGACTGGGAACGGGGGGGGTACGAAATTTGCGGCACGCAGCCGGTTTCGGCCTCACCGAGGGGCCCCTATTCCTCGATACATGGCCGCCTCCGGCGCCGGGAGGCGCCGGGGAAATCAGCTACGTGAGCTGATTCTCCCCCCCCCCCCGTTTGCTATCCCCCCCCTTTCGCCCGGCCCGAGGAAACGCGGCGCTCGGCACGAACGAAGTGGGTACGTACGGAAAGAATGGGTACGATGCCCAACAGCAGTTCCTGTTCGTCTCAAACAGGACTCGCTGTCCGCGCCGCCGCGGTCTGTGTCCGTTTGAGACAGAAGGCCGCCTGCCCAACAGCGGCCGCTGTTGGTTTGGGACAACATTTGTTGTTGGGCATTGTACCCATTTTTGTCCGTACCCATTTCGGGCGTCCAAAGGCACCGACATCCCGTGGAGGCCCATGCCAAGAAGCACCCTGCTCGCCTCCAGGGTGCCCCGGGTTTCCTGGGTTTCGATGGTTCTGGAGTGGAAGGCGCGGCGTTCCCAGGCAAAAAGTCGATGGACGTCCTGGGGTCTTAGGGTTGGGTTTCTGGTGCGGACGGGCCTCCACTGTAAGCTGTCGGCGCTCCGCTCGGACTTCTCGGAGCGGCGCTGGGCCCCTCCTGGCGCGCCCCGCGCGCCAGGGAGGGGGGGTTTGGCGCGGGTCCGAGGGAAAGCACCGCAGACCGTCGAAAGCAGCTCTACGGTTAATTCGGGCATGTCCCTCTACATGAGACGTGTGCAAGAATAGTAAACACATAGTCTGGGGACGACGCTTGAATATTTACAACCACTTTCGAATATCGTTGACTATGTTTTATGGTTCTTCCAAGATCCACCTGCAGGAGGACATGCCCGACCGAAGTCTGCGGTAGGTTTGCGCCGTGTTGACGCGGCGGCGACCCCAACGCCAGCGTTCAAGGTCACGCGCCGCCAGCGGCCCAGAGTCGGTCTCGAGCGATCCCGCGCTGCCGGCTCTCGATCGTTGAAGGCTGCTGATGGGCCCGTGGTGCACCACCACTGTCATAGGTAGGAGGGGGGGGAGGAGGAGAAGGAGGAGGAGGAGGAGGAGAAGGAGGAGGAGGAGGAGGAGGGGGAGGAGGAGGAGGAGGAGGAGGAGGAGGGAGGAGGAAGCGGAGGAGGGAGGAGGAGGAGGAGGAGGAGGAGGAGGAGGAGGAGGAGGAGGAGGAGGAGGAGGACCTCCTCATCCTCCCTTATCCCCCGTCCTACATATGGTAGTGGTGGTTGAAAAAATTGCCCATCAGTTGAACGATCCGACGCCCTTTAACATCGCGACGCGACCCAGCGGCATGCCGCGTGCTCCTACCCTGCAGGATTACCGCGGAGCAGGCGCGCGAGAACGTGCGGCGCATGGTGGACCAGTTCGGGGTCCTGGAGTTCCAGTTCTACGACGCCTTCCCTGGGTACTCGCCTCCGGCGGGCGCGAGTGCCGAAGAGTGGACGACGCCGCTCTTTAGCAGGCCACCGGCATCACCCAAACTTTTCAACTTTTTTCGTCGGCGGCGAGGCAGAGGCAGTCCGCTCAAGCGTGTGGCGCTTCAAGGCAACCGGATGGCTAATAGACCGGAGTGCAAGAGAGGGACAGGGACTAGGGCGGCCGCGCGAGGGGAGTGGGAGGAAAGAGCGCTCAGACGTGGAAGAGTTGCTCGTCGAGCGCGCTGGCATCACCCAAACATGCTTGTTACTGCAGGTGCGTCCCCCCCCCCTCCCCAGGTTCGACGCGCGCGCTCAGTTCTCTTGTCGTCTGCTCAGTGGCAGGCTCTTTCTGGCCATACCGCCGGGGTGACGATGTACTGCTACAAGATGTCTGTGCTATACGCTCGACATGGGCGGGCACCTCCAATGGGGGCTCACAGTCGCAGCACTGGTGTGTCCTCCTGTCTCTCGGGTCGGGCGAAAGGGGGGGTTTGGGAAAGGGGGGGTTACGAAATCTGCTGCATGCAGCTGGTTTCGGCCCCGCCGCCGGGCCCATTCCTCGATACATGGGCGCCTCCCGGCGCCGGGAGGCGCCGGTAAAATCAGCTACGTGAGCTGATTCTCACCCCCCCCCCTTTGCTATCCCCCCCTTTTGCCCGGCCCGATGTCTCCCAGGCCAGTTTCCCGAGCCATCATCCAGGCGTGCACGGACGAGATCAGGAAGCTCGGGGGCAGGTCCTGGCTCTACGTGCAGGCCATGGGCACGGACCCGGGCGACCTGGAGGCGCAGGCGGGCTTCACCGTGATCGGGAAGCACCGCATCAACGACGAGGTGCTGCTCGACGTGGTCCTCCCCACTGCGGACTGGGCAATGCGCATCGCCTCTCCATCCGAAGAGGAAATCGCCTGCGCAGACATGAGGTTCCGGAGCTCCGCGCGACCTTCCTGGGTCGGCGTTGCCTCCGCCCGATCTTGCAGCGCTCCGCGCGCCAGCACTGGCACCGGTGGTGCCGCCAGGGGGGCCCCCGCAGATCCAAAAGAAATCCGTGCGGAGCTAGGAGGAGGAGGAGGAGGAAGAGGAGGAGGAGGAGGAGGAGGAGGAGGAGGAGGAGGAGGAGGAGGAGGAGGAGGAGGGAGAGATAAGGATGATGAGGAGGAGGAGGGGGAGGAGGAGGAGGATGGGAGGAGAGGATGGAGAGGAGGGGAGGAGGAGGAGGAGGAGGAGGAGGAGGAGGAGGAGGAGGAGGAGACGGAGGAGGAGGAGGAGGAGAAGGAGGAGGATGAGGAGGATGAGGAGGAGGAGGAGGAGAAGAAGGAAGTCGGAGAAGGAGGAGGAAGAGAAGGAGGAAGAGGAAAAGGAGGAGAAGGAAGAGGAGGACGTGGAGGCGGAGGAGGAGGAGGAGGAGGAGGAGGAGGAGGAGGAGGAGGAGGAGGATGGGGATTATGATGATGCTGATGATGATAAAAATGATGATGCTGATAATGAGGCTGCAGATGATGGTGCTGATGAGGATGATGGTGATGATGATGCTGCTGCTGCTGATGATT
>CAUYUJ010017791.1:100000-104834 GCA_963575745.1 Prorocentrum cordatum
CGACGTACGGCCAGACCGAGGTATAGGATCGAGGCCAGTTCGGGGAGGGTGCCACAATGTTATTCGTGCTCGTGTGATGTTCTTCCTGTGCACTTGTGGGGTCCCAAACCCGGATAGCAGGGCGTCAGAAGGGCGTGGAAAGGCCTTTCGAAGCAGCCCGAGACGGTTCTGGAAGGAGCTTCCGAAGAAGCTCCTTCGGGGAGGGTGCCCTGCTGTTTTTCGTGCCTGTTGGATGTTCTCTTGTGCCCCTCCTGGGGGAAGGCACCCTCGAGGGCTCTTCGGCCTGGGCCGGCGGAGGCTCCCGTGCTTCCTGAAGGATGCTCCTCTGTCCCAGGTCCGGCCGTGGGCGTACACCTTAGGCGATGCTTAAGAAAACTTAAGTTTTCGACTCGAGTCTCGATTATTCTTAATGTTTCAATGTCAATCCTAAGATTTTAATAGAAATGTTGGGTTTTAATTCAAGTTCTGAGGCTATGAATTTCTTAACCCATGATCTCTTAAGCATTTCGCAGGGTGTACCAGCTCGGAGGCCCGCGCGGAGTGCTCGGACCGGCGCCGGGCCTCCCCCCCCCTCCCCTCGACTGCGCGCAAGAGTGACCCTTCGCCGGAGGTGACCTCCGGTGCGGGCTCCTCGGGCTCCCCCCGAATGCGCCGAGCACGGGGCGACAGCAGCGGCCCACGCCCTTGAAGGTATGGCTCCCTCGCGCCCCCGAAAGCTGCGCACCAGAGGCCGCTCTCACCCCAGGGTCACTCTTGCGTCTAGCCGATCCCCGGCGCGCGGAGCACACCAGGGGCGGCGCCCGGAGGCGCCGCTCGGAGGCCCCAGCGCCGATCCGAGGAGTTCGCACGGACCTCCGAGTTTTTGTGCTTCTGCCACTGTTGGTTTTCCTGGGCCCCCCCCTTGGCATGGCTCCAGGAGCAGCAGCCTCGTGGCCTTCCCCCACTGGGTGGCCTGGAGCCTACCGGCAGACGAGGACACCTTCTTCGAGCAGGTGGCGCCCAGGTCAGGGGCAACGGTACTCCAGATTTCGTAATGAAAGGGAGGGGGCCTGGACCCTCCAAGACAAGCCATTTCAGACCCCCCCCCGTGGGAGAACCGTCCAAAACATCGTCCCCAGACCCCCCAGGCCCTCCAAGATAGCCTGGAAGAGACCCCCCCCGAAATGAGACCCCCTCCCTTTATTACGAAATCTGGAGTAGGGGGGGATGGGGCTCAGGTTCGGGGCTCGAGGTTTTCAAACGATCTCGTCGTGTCTCGGCCGTTTCCCAGCCACTGGACGCTTTCCAGCAGCTGCGCCTCGCCGACAGAGCTCCCCGGGGTGCCCAGGGCGTCCCGGGCGGCCGCCGGAGAGCCGAGCTGTGGCCCGGAAACCAAGAGGGGCAGCGTGAGCGGGGGGTGCAGTCGGCCCGGATTGGCAGGTCGACCCTGGCAGCTCAAGGGTACCCTTGTGTCCCGTGCCTCGCGACACGTGCCTTCTTGGAATAGAACGAGGAGGAGGAGAACGAGGAGGAGGAGGAGGAGGAGGAGAAGGAGGAGGAGAAGGAGGAGAAGGAGGAGGAGGATACACCCCCATGGCGATGTGGCCCTCGGAAGAGTCTTGCGTCCGCTCGCGTGCCCTGTCCAGTCGAGGCCGGCTGTGGTGCTCCAGGGGAGGAGGCCTCCCCGATCGCCCTCCGATCGCCGAGCAGGGGCCCGAGAGCCCGCCGCGCCCGGGTTCGCGCGGGCTCGCCATCGAGGGCCTCTCGCCGAGCTGCCGGCGATGTGCTGTCGACTCCGGGTCGATGCTTCCCCCCCTTCGCTAAGTCGGGCCTGTCCCTCTACAGGGGGAAGATTCAGAAATAGTCAAAAAATCGTCTGGGGACGATTTTTGAGTTTTATTTTGTCACAGTTTGGGAGTATGTTTTGAATCTTTTTTGTTTTTCGTCGGAAATCCCCCCGTAGGGGGACACGCCCGACTTAACCCTAAGCCCGTCACCCCCGACCGCTTCCCCTCCGCAGGGGTGGGGGCGTGTACGCCTGCTACCCCGGGGTGGATGCCCTGCACCGGGGCGAGAGCCAGAACGAGGCCGACGTGGGCGTGCCGCCGCTGGATCTGCTCGTCAGCCGCTGGCGAGAGGCCCGGTGCCGGGGCAGCGCGTACGTCGCCGTGGGCGACGGGGCCCGCCGCGCGCAGTCCAACTATCCAGCTGCCTGCGGCAGTCCCCGCCGCCGTGCTGGTTCTGATGGGCCTGTTCTCAACCACCACCACCATACGTTGGCCGCCGCCGTGCTGGTTCTGATGGGCCTGTTCTCAACCACCACCACCATACGTTGGAGGGGGAGGGGGTCCTTCTCCTCCTCCTCCTCCTCCTCCTCCTCCTCCTCCTCCTCCTCCTCCTCCTCCTTCTCTTCGTCCTCCGTAGCCATTTTGGCTCAAGATGCCTTTCGTGCGGGCTGAGCCCGCATTGGCTGAACTGGATACCGCTAGTCCGCGGCAGTGCCAGGGTGCTTGCGCCCGACATCCTCTTTGCGAGGGCTGGTCCGCCCCAGTCCATCGCCTGCCCCCTTCACTGGGAGAGCAGCCTTCCTCGCATCGGCCATGGGAGGCGGCGGCAAGAAGGGCGGCGGCAGGAAAGGCTTTGGCGGAGGTCGCTCGGCTCCAGCGGCAGGGGCCAAGACGACGTACATCACATGCACTTCCTGCAGATTCCGCTGGAACTTCAAGAACAACCACTGGTGCTACCAGTGCGGAGGCGGCATGGTGCCGAGCCCATCGGAGGACAAGCGTCCCCGCGGCCAGTGGGTTTGGGGCCCGCCGCAGGCGGGCGCAACGCCTCCTCCTGAGGCAGAGCCTGCGGCAGAGGCCCCTGCGGCTCCTCCCTGGGCTCAAGCAGGAGGCAAGGGCGCCAAGGGACCACCTTTGCCCCGGCCCGCGCCGAAGGCCCAGGCCGTCCAGCGTCGGCCATGGGTCTACCAGCAGGCGGGCTGGGTGCCTCATGGTGGCCGCGTGGGGCAGCAGCAGCAGCAGCAGCCCGCCCAGGCCGCTGACCCCTTCGAGTTCTTCGAGAAGGAGCTTGGCTCGGACTGCGACGAGCTTCTCAAGCTCAAGGCGGCGGTGCAGGCCAAGAAGGAGGCACAGGCAGCTGCTGCAGGCGCGGGTGCCCCGCAGAAGGCGCCACTCCTTGAGGAAGTGCGGGCCAAAGGCGTGGCTTGCAGGAGGGCGCTGGCATGGCTTGAGACCTGCTCGGCCCGCGTCCTGGAGAGCAAGCAGTGGCTTGCTGACGCCCAGGCCGCAGAGGACGAGGCGGCCGCCAGCGCTTATGCGGCGCAGCAGGACTGGGAGGCGGCCTGCGCCAAGCAGGTCAAGGCCAAAGCGGCGCCGCCGTCAACGGCGCCACCCTCTTCTTCGGCGATCAACCTTTCGACGCTCGTCGACGAGGGCTCGCTGCAGATCGTGGACGGGCCGCTGTTCGACCTCTCTGGCCTGGAGCTCGACGAGCAGGCGCGCGTGGACTGGGAGCGCATCAAGCAGGAGCTGGCCGACAGCGTCCAGACCAAGGTCCAGGAAGTCCTCGGACCCTCGGCGCAGCGCATCCTGGAGCTTCGTGAGGAGGCTCGAAAGCTGCGCGCCAGGGAGGAGGCCAAGCGCAGGCGCGTGGACGACAGCGATGCGGCTGGCTCTGCTGCTGGCCCCGCTGCTGCTGCTGCAACTGGCGGGGCTGGGCCCGCTGGCGCCGCTGCGGCAGCAGGAGCTCCAGCTGGGGCCGAGGCCATGCGCGCTGCTGCCAGAGCCAAGGCCAAGTCGGCCCTGGATGAGCTCTACGCTCAGCAGGAGGCCGCTTCCACCTCCGCAGAGGCCGCTCCTGGCGCTCCTGGCACCGCCCCCTCCCCTGCAGCATCAGGGGCTCCGTCCACAGCCTAACGCAGATCGAGGGGCGCCGCGCCGAGTTTTGTCGGCATGCTGTTACGGCGGGCGCCCCTGGCCCTACCCAGTCGAGTTCTTCCTCGACTCGGATGAGGAGCGCGCTTTTGGAAGCGAGACAATTACAGCACCGTTGGAGGTGAGCAGTTCGCCGACTGCGGCGCCTGGCTCGGCGTCACGGACACCGCAGGCGAGGCGTTCGTCGCGTTCTGCGTCGCGCGGAGCTACGCCATCCCCGAGTGCGAGGATTTCGGCTACTCGCACTTCTTCGGGCGCATCGGGTCAAGCCTCGCTGACGGGTGCGCTTGGCGGGCTGGCGTATGCTGCCCTTAATGACAGCCCTCCCCCGAGGGCTGCGCCTCGCGCATCTACGGGACCGCAGGCCTCTGTCCCTTCCTGTACGACGGCGCACCTGTACGACGCCGAGCTGGATCCGTTCGAGGAGCTGGAGCGGGAGGAGGTCAACGAGCGTTTCCACCAGGACTCGCCGTTCGGGGCGGAGGTTGGCCCCTCGCCACCTGGCGTCGCCGCCAGGCCTTCTGAGGCTAGGGCGGACCAGGCTGCCTCCAGCAGCGGCCCTACTTGCCTTGAGGCTGACCTCAGCGCACCAGCAGCGCAGGCTTTGGCCGCTCCAGCCCCCTCCAAGCTCACATCCGACGAGAAAGATTTCTCGATCCTTTACGGTGGCATCACGGAGTGGGGGCCTCAAGCGCAGCGTTATGTCAACACAGCCCCTTACTCTGTGTTTTGTCTGGTGGAGACTCATGTCACCGCCGCCACGTTCCACTCCAAGACGGAGATCGAACTGGACAAAGACGGTTGGAAGGTCTGCGCCACAGGGAGCACACCAACAGGACGAGGAGGCTCTTCTGGCGGTGAATGGGTCATGGCCAAGAAGCATCTGGCCACCACCTCGCTACAGGCCATTCGGC
>CAUYUJ010017791.1:107434-119934 GCA_963575745.1 Prorocentrum cordatum
GGCGAATCAAAGCCTGGTTGGGCTAGGAACGGTATCACCAGCGCTGGCGGACAACATGGCTCGGGTTTTAGCGGGACAAGCCTGACATTTCTCGCAGCTTGCAAGGGGCACGGAGAGCTGTCTGCATGACCAGCTGACAAGCGCGAGCAGCGAGTTATTGCACCCTGTGTAATCGAATGCGTAATCGCATTCTTGCCAATGTGGCCCCCAAACAGAGAGTTATGCACCCTGAATGCGTAACGTCTGTGGTGCTGTCTACGAAGTACATTAAATTTCTGTTCGCAGTGAGTTGTCCACTCCACTGCTCGCGCAAACATCCCACCCACCCGCAACTTGATTTGCAAAATCTCTTAAAACCGTGGCGGCGGGTACCAAATGGCACTTCGCAACACCAGCGACGCCGACGACGACAGCGACAACGACGACGCCGCCGACAACGACTACGACGACACCGACGGTGTCTCCAACGACTTCGACGACGCCGACAACGACGACGACGACGACACCGACGACGACGACGTCGCCGACGCCAACGACGACGACGACGACGATGACAACGACGACGATGACGATGACGACGCCGACGACGACGACAACGACGACACCGACGACGACGACGTCGACGACGCCGACGACGACGACGACGACGACGGCAGCGACGACGACGGCGCCGACGTCGACGACGACGACGACGATGACAACAACGACGATGACGACGCCGACGACGACGACAACGACGACACCGACGACGACGACGCCGACGTCGACGACGCCGACGACGACGACGACGACGACGACGACGGCGCGACGACGACGGCGCCGACGTCGACGATGACGAAGACGACGACGGCCGACGCCGACGACGACGACGAAGACGACGATGACGTCGCCAACGAGGACGACGACGACGACGATGACAACGACGACAACGATGACGACTCGACGACGCCGACGACGACGACGACGACGACGGCAGCGACGACGACGGCGCGACGTCGACGACGACGACGACGATGACAACAACGACGATGACGACGCCGACGACGACGACAACGACGACACCGACGACGACGACGCCGACGTCGACGACGCCGACGACGACGACGACGACGACGACGACGGCGGCGACGACGACGGCGCCGACGTCGACGATGACGAAGACGACGACGACGCCGACGCCGACGACGACGACGAAGACGACGATGACGTCGCCAACGAGGACGACGACCAGGGAGGAGGGAGGACGACGACGGCGACAACGACGACAACGACGACAACGACGAGGGAGGAGGGAGAACGGCCACGACGCGAACGACGAAGGAGGAAGGACGGCGACGCCGACGACGACAACAATGAGGGAGAAGGGAAGACGACGATGACGGCAACGACGACGATGACGACGACGACGGCGACGAAATAGGAGGGACGACGACGAGACGCCGACGACGGACGACGACGACGACGACGACGAGAGAGGAGGAGGAAGGACGGCCAGGGCGACAACGACGACGGAAACGACCACGACGCCAAAGAGGAGGACGACGACGAACACGAGGAAAGACAGAGGACGGCGTAGGCGACGACGACGACGCGGGAGGAGGGAGGACGGCGACGACGATGACGACGACGACGACGACGCAAGAGCGCGCGCGCACGCTTGTGTTGAAAACCCGTATTGCGAGATCTTGTGTTTTTGTAGTTTGTTGGACACGATTTTGAAATCCTTCCGAAACCGATGGGTTTTGAAGGTTTTCGGCATACGCGCGCGACAACGCGCGCGTCTGCACTTCGTCCCATTTTTTGCAAAGGATTCTCGCGACGGCACACGCGCAAGGGCGTTCGACAGATTTCGACATGCGCGCGCGCGAAGCCCGTTTGGTAGCATTTTGGGACAATCTGTAAAATCCTATGGTTTTCTTAAGACTTCGCAAGATCTCGCGCGTAAGCTTTTTTAGCAAATCCGTGTTACGAAACGCCGTGTTTTGTAGGTTTTTTTTTGGAGCTCGATTGCGAAATCCTTCCGACACCGAAGGTTTTTGAAGAATTTCGGCATGCGCGCGACGACGCGCGCGTGTGCACTTCGTCTAATTTTTTGGAAGGGATTTGCGAAAACGTCTTATGTTAGAACAAACGGTGTCCCCGCGTATTGTTTTGGGAACCTCAGGGTGGCCGATACCGGCCCCCCTGGGATAGTGTAAATTCGCATTTCGGATGGACATATGGTCATAATCAGATATGATGTACATACCCGAAAGGGGTGGGATAACGCCAGGGGGTGGGGGGTAGAGTCTATTCTCTTTCCAGAAAGGAGAATTAAATTAATATTGAAGAACCTGGAGTTGTCAACCCCACTGCTCGCGCAATCATCCCACCCACCCACCCGCAACGTGGTTTGCAAAACCCACGCGGCGGCGATTGTGACGACTGCCTGGTGCTGGCTGGCGCATCTCTTCGGCGGCGCAAGCTCGCGCGCAGAGCGGCCATCTAGTTTGACACAACCGACGCGGCGGCGATGGCGCTGACCGGTGGGGATTCCCCAGCGCGTCGCTCAGGCCGCGCTGGCGCCGGGGCGCTTCAGCTCGAGTATGTGCCTCGTGCGGGCGCAGTATCATGGTGAGGTCGACAACGGTGGACACGATTATGATGATGCTGATGATGATGTAGATGCTGATGAGGCTGATGTTGATGATGATGAGGCTGCTACTGGTGATGTTGCTGGCGATGCTGATAATGTTGATGCTGATGCAGATGATGGTGATGATGCTGGTGATGATGCTACTAATGGTGATGTTGTGGATGCTGATGAGGAGGGTGAGGCTAATGAGGATGATGGTACTGATGAGCTCGATGATGGGGATGCAGATGAGGATGCTGATGGCGAAGTTGTTGATGTTGATAAGACTGCTGCTGACGATGATGAAAATGATCATGGTGACGAGCATTCTGATGATGGCGATGATGCTAATAATGGTTCTGATGATGACGGTGCTAGTAACGATGGTCACGATGACGACGGCAATGCACGGCGCCGATGCTGGTCACGCCGATGACGATGATGGTGTCCACGCGTCGTTGATGAAAGTGTTGGAAGGATTCTGGCATGCGCGCGTGACCGACGCGCGCCTCAGTGACCCGCATGGTATTAGTTGACAGAGGTCGTGCCCCCTTCAGCAAACGCGCAAGGGCGTGCGCAAGGTTGTTCGGATGATGTCGACCTGCGCGCGCGAGAGGGCCGTTTAGTCCAGTTTGTTGGGTCGCTTGAAAACCGCTGTTTCTGTGTTGAAGATTTCGCAAGAGCGCGCGCTCAGAGAACAGTTTCGCAACAATTGTTTCAACATTTTTCGGGGACCTCGTTCTCGAAGCCCCTGCGAGACGCAATTTTGTTTGTGGAACAAAGATATGTCTTCGACCATACACATACTATTTGTTTCTTATGTCGAAAAAGTCTCGACATGTGCACGGGCGGCGACTCTCGTATGGTATAGTTGTCGAGTATTCTGAGATGGGCGAGTGAATATGAAACGTTTGTTTCCCAAATGTGTGTGCGTTGTTTTATTAGACCAGGATCAAGGGGAGCAATGCGAGGATTCCCTGGGATGGTACGAGTTCACATGCACAGGTGCGGGGGTAGAGTCGATAGTCGTGTGAGAATGGATTAATTTTTAGTTGTAAGCTGTGCTGTGCAATCTGCGTCGTACACGCTATTTAGTGTTCAGTATGTCGTGCAAACGGTGTGGTGCTGGTGCAAGCTGTGGTGCGACCTGTCTGGTGCACGCTGTGTGGTGCAGTCCATATCGGCAAGCTATTCGGTACAAGCTAGTTCGTGCAATCCACAGCGGGCTCCGCGTGGACGCCCACGGGCGCCCGCCAGGCGAAATTTCGGTGGTCCAAGCCAGCGCACGGGGCGCCCACAACGCGCCCAGTGGCGCCCACCAGGCGAAAGCTCGGCGGCGCCAGCCAATGCATGCGGCGCCCACGCACCCGCGGGCGCCCACCAGGCGAAACCTTGGCAGACACAGCCAGCGCACAGGGCGCCCACGAGGCGCCAACGACCGCCCACCAAGCGAAACCCCGCCGGACCCAGAGGCAAGGTCATCGCAAGCATGCAGGCGAAAAAGGAGTGGAGATTTGATTATGCTTGGCGTTGCGTCCACAGCGGGAAAGCCGTGGCGTCTTTTCGAAGTCTATCTGCTTTGCCGAATCGAGTTTTCTGGTCAGCGGGAGGCCTTGAGAAGGTGCAATCCAGAGTCGTTGCTGCCCGTGCGCCCCCCGCGCATTGGGTGGCGGCGTCAGGCTCGTTCAGTGCAAGACATCGGCCAGTCTCCGAGTCCTCGCTCCCCGGGCTGGATTCTTAGCGCCAGCCTCTGGCAGCCGCCCGATGCCAGTGCTGCTGCTGGCCGCCGCTGCAGCTCCTGCTGCCGCACCGGAGCCTTCTGCTCGCGCAGGCCCCAGGGCACGGCCTGGCACCACGAGGCCGTCCTCCCAGCCTGGAGTTCTCTCTGGGTGACGGCCGCCAGAGTGTCGCCTGAGGGAGGAGGAGGAGGAGGAGGAGGAGGAGGAGGAGGAGGAGGAGGAGGAGGAGGAGGAGGAGGAGGAGGAGGAGGAGCATCGAAGTTACCCCGTCTACCCGCGACCAGCAGCGTCTGCTCGGCGTGCCGCGGCGCCGGTTTTGGCCCGCCGCGCTCCGGGCCGCGATGCGCGAGGCGCGTCCCAGTCCCCCGGGCGTCCGCGCCCCGAGCCTTTCGGTGCCTCCCGCCCCGCGAAGCTGAGCGCCACGCCATCAGCTCGCAGGGCACGGCGTGTCGCGGGGGGCCGCCGCCGCGACACGCTGCGCAAGAGATCCCCCGCGTCTCGGGGGCGCCTCGGGCACCGTGCGGCTCGAACGTGAGTGCAGTTCTGCAGTGCTGGCTGGCTTCCCGAGGTTCATTCTGGGAAGGTGCTCGTCAGCGACCGACGCCAAGGGTTGAGCGCGGCTCAATCTGCACCATTGGGCTCAGCCCTACATCAGGGGAGGCCTGCGGCCCTCCTGCAAGCACTGCCCAGGTGCTCTATGGGGCGTACGAGACCACCAGGGACCCGAAGTACGCCAGGAGACCGCTGCTCTGCTTGGTGCGGGCCTTCCCTCCCTCTCTCTCTCTCGCGTCAGCACAGCTCTCGCTTCTAGTCCTCATGCTCGCTCATGCGAGTCTCGAACCCCCACTCACGCACGCTGTCCGTTTCCCCTGTCCTCGTTTTCTCCCCCTCGTCTTCCTCTCGCCATCTCTGGGCTCGACCTGCCTCCCAAGCCACGAGCCAATCGGTGCACACGCTCGCCATGGGAGGCTGGCTTGCACTGCATTGCCGACTGGCTTGGCAGCGATAGTTCTTAGTCGGCGGCGAGCCCGGGAGGGAAGCGCGAGGGGGCAGGCCTTCTCAGACGGCGAAGCCTTCCAGCCTTCTGAGAAGCCGCCTCCGTCTTCGGACACGGCTCAAGAGGCTCGGCGGAAGGCCAGAGGGCCTCCGAGACGCTCCGCCGCCTTCTGAGAAGGCCCGCCCCCTCGCACTCCTCGCACCCCCCCGGGGGCTCGCCGCCGAAGCACGGGGGGAGGAGGGAGGGGGGCAGGCGGGACGGGGGAGGCCCCGCACGCGGCAGCGAGGGCGAGCCGTGCCGCCTCTCCTCGCCCGAGCACGGGCGGGCCCCGCGGGCGCGGCGGAGGGCGAGGGGCAAGCCACCCCCGGCGGGCACTCCCCAACTCGGGAGGAGGGCGCCAGGGACGAAATGCGCATTGTTGTTGTTGCTGTTGCTGTTGCTGTTGCTGTTGCTGTTGCTGTTGTTGTTGTTGTTGTTGTTGTTGTTGTTGTTGTTGTTGTTGTTGTTGTTGTTGTTGTTGTTGTTGTTGTTGTTGTTGTTGTTGTTGTTGTTTTGAAACCGATCTCGCTCCTCTGTGATGCCAGGCTGGGCGCAGCACCTTTTTCTCGAAGCCGAGAAGCGCCCAAGTCGGCGCCGATCCCCGGGCGCAGGCCGCCCGGCACAGCTGAAACCTGGGGCCCCAGGCTTGGGCCCACAGTGGTTGCGGGAGCACGGGAGAGGGGCAGAGGGAGAGCAAAGAGGAAAGGGATAGGCGGGTTGAGGCGAGCCTGGAAATCTTCACACGCCCTCAAAAGGAGACGCCGAAAACCGCCTGGCACCTCAAACTGCGATGTCCCGCATCTCATTAGCTCTCACGAGTTTGTCCTGCTGCCTCTTCTCCGTCTTCCTCGAGTCGATGGCGGTCTTGCGGCTGGCCCGCTGCATACTCTTCTTCATCTTGATCGCCGCCGCCGCCGGGTCCTGCACTAGACTCCACTTGGCCTCCCGCAGCACCTTATAGAGGTAGACCTTGTCTACTCCCAGCTTCGTCAACACATCTGCTATGTTCTGCGAACCATCAATCCACCTGAGGTGGGTGTTCTCGCAGCGTAGTACCTCTCTGAGCAAGGCACCCTCGATAGCCATCCTCTTGTCCTTGCTCTTGGCCGAGCCCTCCTTCGTGAGGTGGTCGTAGACAGACTTGGCGTCCGTTGCCCAAAAGCGAGGAAGCCGCTGCACCTCCCCCTGCCAGTTGAGCAAGTCCACTGAGACATTCATAGCCTCTCTGAACAGCACTGCCGCCCAGTCGACGGCCTCCACCGCATCGGCCAGGTGACTGGCCTCTGCCGCCAAGGTTGAGCGGCACACACGCTGGGTCATGCCACTCTTCCAGTCCAGCACTGCCACTGGTGCTTGGTGTCCGGCCAAGATGCCGTCGGTCGTGAGGAGCACCACGTGGCCTCCACAGCTCTTGTAGCGCTCGATGTCGTCGTGCTCCGGGCCGTTCGCGTGGCCCGCGTCCACGGCCGCGCCGATCACGGCGCTGGACAGCCTCAGGCTGGCCGGGTAGACCAACGCGACCTCGGCACCCTTCTTGGCCTCAGACACCGCCAGGTTCGCCTTCACCAGGTCCGCCACGCACGGGGCCGCTCGGGCCCTCTGCAGCTCGCCTGAGAGGAAGGCCAGGTCGAGTCGGCACTGTCGACCTAGCCAGCCGATCTCACCAGATACCCTCAGCAGCTCCTTCGCCTCGTTCTCGTTCAGGTCCTCCTGCAACTGCTTCCTTCGTCCTGCTGGGATCTTGATCGGCTTGATAGAAGTCGCGTAGTTCACCATCTTGACCAGAAAACCTCTCGGATCGCTTGCAATCTCACGGCCACGGAAGGTGAAGGGCAGCTCGCTCCACTTCCACTGGAACGTACTCAGGACCTTCGGCAAGAGGTCCGACAGCTGCATGTCCTTCATCCTCGCCACCAGCACGTCGTCGACGTGCGAGACCGCGATGCCCTTCAGCTGCCCGTCCATGCGCCTGTAGAAGAGCGCCGGCTCTAGGCGCGACTGAAGCCAGCCGTCGGACAGCAGAGCGTCACGCAGCGCTAGCCAGAAGAGCCTTGCTGCCTCAGCAAAGCCGTAGATGGCCTTGCGGGCCCTCAGCAACTGGCCCGCGGCAAGGCCAGGCAGACCTCCTCGAGGCTGCTCCAGGTAGACCTCGCGTTGCAGGTTCTGCCCATTGAAGTAGGCGTTCTTGACGTCGCCCAGGGAGAGGGTCATGCCCATGGCCGCCGCTAGCGTCAGGAGCAGCGCCTCCGCCAGCCGTGAGGCAGTGGGAGCGTCCCGCCTGAACATACCCAGCAGGCGGTCGCGAAAGCCCACCACGACCAGGCGGCTCTTCGCGAGCAGCGGCAGAGGGGCCCCGGCCTCATCATACTTCCCGTCGTTCTTGTCGGTATCCACCCAGCGCATCGGGATGATGATGTTGGCCTTGTCCGCGCGGATCGAGTCACTCTCATCCGGCGGGATCGGCTCAGCTGCATCAAAGTCCTGCCAGGATCGCCACTCTGCATCACGGCTGCCACCTCGATCCATGAACATCCGGCGTTGCTCCTCAGGCAAGCTGCCGAGCTTGATCTCCTTCCTACCAGGCTTCTTCGTCAGAAAAGCGTGCTCGAAATCATTCCGCATCAGCCCGAAGATGAACTCCTCCTTGCCGATGCCCTCCTGGACAAAGAAGGCCTCATCCTGCTGGTAAATCTCGAAGCCGGCCTCCATGAACTCCTCCAGGTCGTTGTCCAGCACGAACTTCGCCGAGTCGGCAGGCGCCGGGAGGCTGGATCCTGCAGTCCCCTGTCGGATCGAGACAGGGACGTCGTCCAGCAGGCGCCGTCGCTTGGCCTCCCGCTCGCGGCGCTCCTCAGTCTCCTCTTCCTCCAGGAGACTCCCAGGACGCCGATGCCGGGAGGCCTCCGGCTCGGGCTCCGTCTGCACCCCGTGAGAGTCAGGGTGCCAGTCATCGTCGCCGTCATCTCTCATGATGTCCTGCATCGCTGCGTCGAACTCCATCGCGTCGAAGTCCAGGTCGGGCGGCACGGGCACGTCCTCAGCCCCCACAGCTGGGGCTGGCGCCGCGGGCGGCTCGGGCGCGGCTGGAGCCGCGCGGGGAGCCTCCGCTTCAGGCGGGGCCGGAGGCGCCTCCGGCTCGGGCGGAGCCGAGGCGGGCTGCGGCTCCTCCGGCACCTCCGCCCGCGGCCCGACGTCCATGCCGCTCTCGTCGCCCTGCTCGGCGGGCTCCTGCCCCGCTGCGGCGGGGGGCTTGGGCCGGCCTCGCAGGTCCACGAAGCCGCTGCCGCCGCTGACGGGCGCGTCGTGCACCAGCTCCTGCTCCTGCGCAATCGATCTCCAGGCATGGATCTCGTGGCCGGTCGCTGCAGCCAGGTGCTCCGGGCTCGCGAGCACGGTCAGGCCACGAAAAGCGAGCCACACTCCATGCCGTCCCTCATGTCCGATCACGCGCGCCAGCCCTCGCCAGTTGTCTGGATGCTCGGGTCGATGCTTGACTGGCTGCGCTTGGTCGTAGAAAAGTACCCACTGGCCAACAACGAACGGCCCTCTCGTAGGTCGTATCTGTCGAAGCTCTGCTCGTCGGAGTCGGTCCTCCGTGTCGGTCTGGATGAAAGCCATCCTGCACTGAGTCCTGATCTCCACCTTGCGGGCAAAGCGTGAGCCCGGCGTAGCAGCTGCCACCTGCTCGCCCACACGCTCCACCTCGGCGTCATCTGCGAGGCTCGCCGGGAGTCGGACATCCCGGCCAAGGACCCAGAGGTAGGGGCTGAAACCAGCCCGCCGGGCCAGAGTGTTCTTGGCCCTGTTGCACTCCGTCACTGCCGTCCTCATCTCCTCAAGGCCCGCCACCTGCTTGTCGTGCACCACTCTCGTGAGCATCGAGTTCCAGATGCCGTCGTGGCGCTCCATCTTGCCGATGTGCCACGGCGAGGCCAGCGCGGCCGAGTCCAGGCGCACGCCCTCCTGCTCCAGGTAGTCCGCGAACTCGCCCAGGAAGGACCGTGCGCGGTCCACCATGATCGCCTCCTCCGGCTGGCCAGCCCAGGAGACCCAGCAGAGCTCGTAGAACTTCCTGACCTCCGAGGCCTTGGGGTTCTTGTGAGTGTCTTCCAGCAGGCAAACCACGTGAAAGTTTGTCCCCATACACATGATGCCAAGGAACTCCCAGTTGTTGCCGGCGCTGTCGACATTCTCGAAGCAGTCCATCGCGAGCAGCACGTTAAACTCGTCGACCCTCGGAAGCTGACTCGGACGTGGGATGCTGGGTCGCTGCACTCGCCGGCAGCTCTCGCAAACAAACAACCTTGCTGCCTTCAGCGCCACCGCCGTCGCCTTGCCCAGGCGCAGCGCCCTGAGCAGCGCCGGCCGTGAGGGGTGCCCGAGGTTCACGTGCACCCGCTCGATCGCCCTCTTGACGGCCCTCGGCAACAGCTCCCAACGTCGCTTCCTTTCCCGTGAGGCGTCCCGCTGCTGTGCTGCAGCCGGCCCCTCGGGCAGGTCGCCCCGCTCGTAGCCCGCGAAGTAGAAGACCACCACGTCGTTCTCGAGTAGGTGTCGTGGCAACCAGCGCCGTCGTGCTTGCAGTGATTGTTGCGACCAGTCCTCGAAGTCCAGCCTGAAAAGCTGGTCGCCCTTGAGTGTCGTGACCATCCTGAGCGGGGCGTCCGCGGCGTGCAGCTGTGGCTGCGCCGTCTGGAGCCGCTGACCCCCGCGTCTAGCCTTCACCATCTTCAGCGGCTCGCTGATGACTCCTCCCAGCTCCTCCAGGAAGAGGTCCGAGCCCCAGATGATCGTCTCGATATCCTCGCCCATCTTCTCCAGTAGTCGTCCATGCCAACTCCGGAACGTGTCCAGCTCGGCGCACAGCTCTACCGTCAGCAGCTCGAACTCGCCGTACTGTGTACGTCGTCCCCGGCGGAAGCCCAGCGGACGTCCGCCAGGAGGCACTCCGCGCTCGCGTCGAGCAGGCGCTCGGCCGCGCCTGGGCCTCGCGGGCACCTCGGCCGGTGCCTCGGGGGCCTCCGCTGCCGCCTCGGCGGGCGGCGCGTCCTCTCCGAGAGGCGGGCCCTCCTGGTGTGCCTCCTCCGGCACGGGCTCTCCTCGCGGCGGGGTCCGCGATCGCGGACGCTCGTGCGGGAAAGCATCCTCCACAGGGAAGGCCGCATCCATGACCAGCGAGCTGCGGTAGTCGATCTGCATCTGCTGGAGCACTCCGCGACAGAAGGCCTTCGCGAGACCCACGGGGTAGGCCGCCGCCTGCTGCGCCCGATAACCACCCGAGTTCCTCCCGAGCAGCTGCTGGTGAGCGCCGGGCGGACAGGCACAGCGCCTGCTCAGCTGGTTCGCCACCGCTGCGCTGTTCGTGAGCCACCCTGTCGGCTTCTTGATCAGCTTGCCTGTGTCCCTGTCGCAGGCTCCGTAGGCACATTGATCTCCACGCACAAAGACAACACCTTCCAAATCCCATAAACGTATCAGGATGCCGTCATATTCCCAAGAAAGTGCTGTCAAAGGCTGCTCTATCAAGAAATACCGTCCTCTCGCATGCACACATCGAGATACCCGTCGAACGAGCAAAAGATAACGACGAGCACTCCTGCGGACTTCATCCCAATCTACACCCTTGTTCATGTTGGTCATCAAGGACCACGGATGACAGGGAAAAGCCAACACTGTGATGTAAGGCCAGTACAGGTCGAGGATTCGGTAGAGTAAGGCCCGCCCAGGGCCCTTGAGCAAATCGTAATCGGGAGAGTGGTCTACATCCAACGGCTGAGACTGCATCCATCCGTACTCCTTCGCACCGTAGCGCGTCAGGATGTGCTCCCCACCGAACGGCTCGAACACCACCGTGGTCTGGAAGTCGGCGGTCACGAAACGCTCCGCCTCGAACCTCGGTCGAAGCAGCTCTTCCCGTAGTCGACGATCCTCTCCACGAAGCTCACGCCAGGTGGACTCGAGCTTCTTCCGAGTCGTCTTGGAGAGGATCCCTGTCGCGTCGGTGGCCAGCACACCGCGATCCTTCGACAGGAAGGCGTGGCCAACCTCCTCCTCGACGTGGATCTCCTCGCCGTCGGACTCCTCGAAGACCGACTCCTTCTGCGCCTGCGCGTAGAAGAACTCCGAGTCCCTATTCTTCGAGATCGCCGTCGCTGATCTTGAACTCGAAGCTGCTGCCGATCGGTGACCATCATCGTCTCCCCAGTCATCAGGTCGCACTGCCAAGTGACCGCCCACCTTGAGCAGCTGCACGTCCACGGCGAGCGTCTGCAGCTCCATCCGCATCTCCTTCAAGTGGAGCACGGCACCCAGCGCCTCCTGCGACGCCAGGCTGACCAGGAGCGGGGTGTCGCAGTCCTCCATCTCCGTGCTGAAGATCACCCCGCGGCGGCCGCCAAGGGCGACCGGGATCTCGACCACGCGCCCCTCCTGCCTCTTGCCGAAGGCCGAGGAGAAGCTCCTCACGCGGTCCGTCATCTTGATCTCGAGGCCGCGGGGATGCAGGCACCTCTTCTCGAACAGCTCCCGCCAGTGTTTGCCGTGCATACATCTTGTGCAACCGGTATCGATGAGCGCCACTGGTACGTCAGACGTGTCACTGTCTTCACTCACCATAAGCACCATCTCCAGAAATCCTTCCCCGGGTACTGGGCGCACGTGGCGCCCGCGAGGGGCCCCTCTGGGCCCCGGTGTGGAGTGTGCTCAGGCCGAAGACGGCGGTGGCCGCGCCTCGCGCAGCCTCTGCTCGCCCTCGTTGTAGTTCAGCGTGCCCTTGCAGCTCGGGAACTGGCTGCATCCGAAGAACCAGCCGCCCGTCCGATGGTTCTGGCGAGCCACCAGAGCCTTGGAGCACTTCGGGCACGGCAACACCTCGTCGTCCTTCATCGTCGGGAGGGTCGTGCTGAGGCCGTCGCTGACCACGCTCGCGCTGTCGCCGATGTCGCTGCCCACGAGCTTGAAGGAGCCGAGGTCGGAGCCAAGGTCCGAGCTGACAAGGAAGGCCGAGTCGTACTCGACGTCATCCAGCACGAAGAGGGTCGCATCCCTCCGCTTCTTGGCACTGGTGCTGCTCGTTGGGCGTGGGCTGCTGCCCGAGGCCGAAGGACTGCTC
>CAUYUJ010017791.1:129934-139720 GCA_963575745.1 Prorocentrum cordatum
GAGCACGCAGTGGTACACGGTGGGCGCAGGAAACGGTCAAGCCGAATATCGGGATCGGCCTGAGCAGACGGCGCCCAAGTAATGGACCATACATGCCGTCGCGGATCCTTCGGCATGTCATCCTCTCGTCAGCCTGCTCGGGCCCTCTTGGTGCCATCTTGGAGGCCTTGGGAGCCCTCATTGGGGCCCTCCTGAGGGCCGTGGAGTGGAGGCCCTTTTTGGGGCCGTCTTGGAGGTGCGGGAGGGTAACTAATTTATCCCCCCCCCCCTGGAGTCAGAACGGTCGCCCCTCGGAGCCCTCTTGGGGCGCGCTCCCCCCCCCCCCTTCCCCCTCGGAGTCCGAACGCTCCTCTCTTGGAGCCAGCCCCCCTTGGGGCGCTCCTGGGGGGCCCCGGGGCGCTGTTGGGGTCGCCCTCGGCCCCACCCGGCAGGTGATGCTATTTTTGGTGCCGCATCGAGCCGTCTTGGACGCTCCAGCGACCAGCGCCCCTCCCCTCCCTCTCGAGACCCAGGGAGGCAGGACAGGGGGAGATGTGCACCTCTCCCAGAAGGGGAATGAGGTGAGAACAGCTAACTCCCTAAACCACCTACGCAGGCCTGGTGGGATTCGGCGAGGATGCGCAGGATGGGGGGGCGCGAGCAGGGAGGGATCCAGTGAACAAGGAGGATGACGAGGAGGAAGACGAGGCTGAGGAAGGAGTGGGAGGAGGAAACAGACGCGGAGGAATATCAAGAGTATGGGGATGTAGGGAAGGGGAATGCTGATCTTGTGTTTGGTTATGATAATAGTGGTGAAGGTGATGGTGATGGTGATAATGCAGATGACGATGCTGATGCTGCTGATGATGATGCTGATGCTGCTGCTGATGATGATGCTGATTATGCTGAACGTGGTGATGATGAGGATGATGATGAGGATGATGATGCTGATGCTGATGCTGATGATGATGCGACTGATGTCGATGATGATGAAACGTCTGAACATGATGATGCTGATGATGATACTGATGACGATGCTGCTGCTGCTGATGATAATGATGATTATGCAGATGTTGGCGGTGATGCTGCTGGTGGTGCTGGTGGGGGTGATGATCGTGATGATGTTGGTGGTGATGATGCTGATGATGCTGTTGATGATGCTGATGATGCTGATGATGTTGGTGCAGATGATGCTGATATTGATGCTGCAGATGCTGATGCTGCTTCTGATGCTGATGCTGCTGATGATGATGATGATGGCGATGATGATGATGATGATGCTGATGATGATGCTGATGCTGATGATGATGCTGATGCTGATGATGATGATGCTGATGATGATGATGCTGCTGATGATGATGATGCTGATGATGATGATGATGCTGCTGCTGATGATGAGGATGATGATGCTGATGATGATGATGCTGATGATGCTGATGATGATGATGATGATGATGATGCTGATGATGATGATGATGATGATGATGATGATGATGATGATGATGCTGCTGATCCTCTTCGCACTGGTTCGTGCACTTCTCCATCCACGACTCGACTTCTGCCGTCACACGATATGCAGCTACGGCCTCACTCGCCATGCCCATGTGCCTGGCTTTGTGTTCCTTCCCACCTTTCACAACAAGTATAACTGTTTCCCACTCTTACCCTGCCCTGCCAACACTGCTTGTGTTTTGCTCGGCCGCGCGAGGTAGTTCCACGGTGTGTTAACAGGTCAAGGCAATATTTGAGCAGCAGTATGGTCTCCTCAGCAATGACATCGCCGATCTGATGTAGACCATCTGTCGGAATCTGGCTTTTAACGAATCCGTAGCTAGTCTGTGCTGCCATTGCTTGATCCACTCGCTCGAACCAACATTGTTTACCAGGGATGACGAGGATCAGCAGGATCATGCTGAGTAAATGAAGGATGTTGGTGATGAGGCGAATGAAAGGAGGAGGAGGAGGAGGAGGAGGAGAAGGTGGACGATAAACAAGAGGATGAGGAGGATGATGAGGAGGAGGAGAACAAGAATGACAACTAGGAGGAGGAGGAGAAGGAGGAGGAGGAGGAGGAGAAAGAAGAGGTGGAGGAGGAGGAACAACAGGAGGAGGAAGAGGAGGAGGAGGAGGAGGAGGAGGAGGAGGAGGAGTGGGAGTGGCAAGAGGAGAAAAGGAGGAGGAGGAGGAGGAGGAGGAGGAGGAGGAGGAGGAGGAGAACGAGGAGGAGCAGGAGGAGGAGGAGGAGGAGATAGGAGTAGAACGAGATGGTTAAAGAGGAGGCGGGCCTTGATTAGGATGAGGAGAGCGAGGAGGAGCATCAGCAGCCGAGGTGCAGGAAGATCCGAACTACGACTTGGCCCTGTACAGGCGGTTGGGGCCAGCCCGCGGTGCCTGAGAGGGGCAAGAAGAGGGTGCGAATGCTGGAGAAGAGGGCTGGAAGGAGAGGGGTAAGGTAGAAGAGGAGTGGACGAGGAGGATGGGAAGGGTCTGGGAGGGGGAGGATGATGAGGAGGAGGATGAGGAGGAGGAGGACGAGGAAGAGAAGGAGGAGGAGGAGAAGGAGGAGGAGTTGGAGCACGAGCAGGCGCAGCAGCAGGAGCATGAGCAGGAAGAGTACGATGATGGTAGTTTTGATGATGGTGATGGTGATGGTGATGGTGCTGATGCTGATGATGCTGATGCTGATGATGCTGATGCTGATGATGCTTATGATGCTGATGATGCTTATGATGATGATGATGATGATGATGCTGATGATGATGATGATGATGATGATGCTGATGATGATGATGATGATGATGATGATGATGATGATGGCGTTGAGGAGGATGAGGAGAAGGAAGAGGAAGAGGAGGAGGATGAGGAGCATGAGGAGGAGCGGAGGGGGTCCGTAGCAGTCATTGGCTCAGCGGGCCCAGCCCGTGGCGCGGGCCTGCTTACATGGGCATTCCCAACCCGCATCGGCAAGACTCAGAAGGTGTGCTGTCTTCGGTGCACTTTCGAACTCTTCGCCCCCCTCGACACGACAAAGCCATTGACGATACGGTCAGGAACGTTTGCTTAGCATGTCGCGCCGCTGGTTCTGGCTCACCGCGCTTCGGCGCGACACGCTAGCCACGTCCCAGTCCCCGAACGCCACCGTCCCAGGCTTTTCCAGCCTCCCGTCACGCGGAGCGGGGAGCGGCCCGCTGTCCGCTTGCGGGGCATGGCGTGTCGCCAGGGCCGCCGCCGCGACACGCTGTGCAGAAGTTCCTGACCGTCGCATCTTCGCACTCGCAGCTGCCGTGCACGCTGTCCGACGCCTCGGGCGTCCGCCTCGAGTGCTCGGTGCGCGCCGCGGCTGCCGCAGCGCGGCGGCCAAGGTCGTGGCGGGCGCGCCGTCGCCTGGCCGTTGGCGTGCGCGCCCGTCGCCCCTGCGCGGGTTCGCCCCGGGCCCTCCGCAGTACGGCAAGTGCCATGGTCAGGGGTCACGATACGGGGGGATTGGCTCAGGTTCGGGGCGCGAGGTGTTCGGGCGTTTTTCGTCGGTTCTCGGCGGTTTTCCAGCCTCGGGATGCTTTCCAATAGCTGCGCCTCGCCGAGATCGTTCTGGGGGTGCCCAGATGGTCCCAAACGGCCGCCAGAGAGCCGAGTTATGACCCGAAGCCCGAGGGGCCACGTTAGGGGGGGATAGGCTCAGGTGGGATGCATCGACCCCCAATCGCCCACTCATCGCCGACAAGGGGCCTGAGTGACCTCACCCCCAGGAGCGTGCGGTTTCGCTCTCGGGGGCCTGTCGCAGATCCATTGGCGATGCATCGCCGATTCCAGGTCGATGCTCCCCCCGAGCCAGTCCCCCCCATACCCTACAGTCACGAAGTTGACAGAGGAGGAGGAGGAGGAGCAGCAGGAGGAGGAGGAGGAGGAGAAGGCGGGGGAGGAGGATAGGCTGAGGAAAGGAGGAGGAGGCGTAGTAGTAGTAGTAGTAGTAGTAGTAGTAGTAGTAGTAGTAGTAGTAGTAGTAGTAGTAGTAGTAGTAGTAGTAGTCGTAGTCGTAGTAGTAGTAGTAGTAGTAGTAGTCGTAGTAGTAGTAGTAGTAGTGGTAGTAGTAGTGGTGGTGGTGGTGGTGGTGGTGGTGGTGGTGGTGGTGGTGGTAGTAGTAGTAGTAGTAGTAGTAAGTAGTAGTAGTAGTAGTAGTAGTAGTAGTAGTAGTAGTAGTAGTAGTAGTAGTAGTAGTAGTAGTAGTAGTAGTAGTAGTAGTAGTAGTAGTAGTAGTAGTAGTAGTAGTAGTAGTAGTAGTAGTAGTAGTAGTAGTAGTAGTAGTAGTAGTAGTAGTAGTAGTAGTAGTAGTAGTAGTAGTAGTAGTAGTAGTAGTAGTAGTAGTAGTAGTAGTAGTAGTAGTAGTAGTAGTAGTAGTAGTAGTAGTAGTAGTAGTAGTAGTAGTAGTAGTAGTAGTAGTAGTAGTAGTAGTAGTAGTCGTAGTCGTAGTAGTCGTCCCCCCACGGCTCTGGGGAGCCTGTGGGCGGGGGGGCTAGTGCTGCCCTCAAACCGCGGGTGGCAGCCACCCTTCCTTTTCTCGTGCCGTTACCGTTACGCACACTCTTCCTTGCCCTGAAGGGAGGTCCCGGGATGGCGGCGGCCGCTGGCGGCGCTGCGGACGCAGGTGCAGGGGCTCGAGTGGCTGGGAGTAACGACGCGGCGGCCCGAGGTGAAGCCGGCGCGCTGGCAGCCGCAGCGGATAGCAGAGGTGCCGGGGCCGCCCCGTGCGCTTCCGCTGCCGCACTCGCATCGGCCGATGCAAGCGTTCCAGAAGTCACAGTTGACGGCGGTACCGACGTCCACATGCGGGACAGCGAGGGTCAGCCGGCGCAGCGACGGCGCCGCATGACGGGAGGACGTATCTCTCGCTGGTGCGTCAGCGCCCAGGCGACCCGCGGCAAGCGAGCCCATTGCACCCGCTGCGCGGGAGGCTTTGAGGCGGACGAGTGGCGCGCGGCAGGCGTCGTGACGCGCCCCGTGGGCTCCCGGGCGCACGCGGGCAAGAAGTGGTTCCACATGACCTGCGTGGACGGCCCCTTACCACCAGCGACGGCGATGGAGGGCTACGCGCAGCTCCCCGAGGGCGACAGGGAACGCCTCGCAGCTGCTCTGGAGGCCCGAGGCGGCCCCATCTTGTCCCTGCTGGAGACGGTCGAACGCCAGGTGCCCACTCCTCCCTCCCAGGGAGACGACGCGGCAGGGGGTGCTGGGGTCGCCCCGAGGCTCCCTGCCGCCGCCGCGCCAGGGGCGTATGGCCCAGGCTCCCGTGGGGCTCCCCCGGTGGCAGCCGAGGCGGAGGCACCGTCTCCCGCGGACATCCTGCAGCCGCCCCTGGACGCCCCCGCGGCCGCGGACGACGACGGGGGGCTCGAAGCAGGCGTCTACGATGACTACCTGGACGACCAGGTGGCTGACGAAGAGGCGTACCGTGAGATTCGGTTTGTCAACCTGGATTGGTGGGACACCGTCGGGTGGGACCGCGTCCTGCTACAGGGTGCGCCCACCGCGGCCATGATCCCTGACAGCATGGCCGCCGCGGTTAGCCACGTCAAGGTGCGGCTGTGCCTGGCGATCGAGCAGGCCCGCCAGGGCGATGACGACCTGGCGGCGCGCACGCTGACGCGCTCGTGGAAGGTGTTCTTAGCTCTGGACGGGCTGCTCTTCAGCGAGAGCGCGACCCCGACCCCGACGACGCGACGAGAACGCTTCCAGGAGCGTTTGCAGTGGATCCAGGACGGCCAATGGGATGTCGCCTGGCTCTCCATGGAGGACCAGACGCGCACCTCGGTCACCGCGAAGGGCCGCGAAGGCCGCGTCGCGGCCCGCGTTCGCCGTGTCACTGAGCTCGCGCGAGCGGGCGTAATGTCTCGGGCGGCAGCGGTAGTGTGGCCCCAGGGTGATATGGCGGACGCGGCGGCGGTGGTTCGGAAGTTTAGCACCGCCCAGCAGCCTGCGGCGCCACGCCCAGGCGAATGGGGTCCCCCCCCTGGCACTGGGGCCGCCCCGCACGGGCCAGGCCCCCCCCCCCCCCGCGGCGGGGGCCGACGTGGCGACGCCGCCAGCCACGCCCCCTCACGAGCTCCTCGGCGCGGCAGAGCTACACCACCGCGTGGCCAACCACCTCGAGCGCCAGTTTGGCCGCTTCCTTCGCCGAGGCGGTGCGGGACCTGCAGGCGGGCGCTACGAGCACTGGGCTCCGCTCAAGCACGACGAAGACGGAGCGGAGGCGGTAGCCAACGCGCTGGCGCGCCTGGCCATCGGTGACCTTCCCCCCGAAGCTCTAGCCGCCCTGACCGCGGCGCGCCTCGCAGGCATCCCCAAGGCCACCCCTGGGGACGTGCGAGTCTTGGGCTGTGGAAATGTCACCCGCCGCATGGTGGGCCGCAGCGCGGCCAAGGTCCATCACGAGGACATGCGGGCGGCGGTGGGGGGGCCAACAGATCGGCCTGGCTAAGGACGGCTGCGGTGTCCTCCACCGACGCCTCTGTACGATGGCCAACTCGGGCCCTGGCAAGTGGGTGGTGGCGGTGGACCTCGGGGATGCGTTCAGCAACGTTCCCCGTGACCTCGTTAAGGGGGCCGTGCGCTCCAAGGTGCCCGCCCTGGCGCCGCTGGCGCAGCATGGCTCCCTGCTCGCACGCGCCACGTGGCGGGTGGTGGGTCCCAACCTGGCCAACTGGTCGACCAAATCCGCGGCCTCGACCAGGGCTGCCCGATGAGCCCTGGCTTCTACGCGGTTGGCACTGCGGATGACCTCAGCATCGGTCGCATGGCCGTGCGCGCGATGGACGTCGAGGGGGACTGCCTGGCGTTCTTGGACGACGCGTACTTCGTGGGCACCGCGGCTGCGGTGTTCCGCGGCTTGGATGCTTGGCGAGCCCGCATCGAACGAAGCCCATGGGATGAAGCTGAAGATGTTCAAGACCCAGATCTGGTCCCCGGACCCTCGCGCTGTCCTGCCGCCGGAGTTCGCGGAGTACGCCCAGTACTGCGCCCCGAAGCTCAAGGCGGTGGGGTCTACTCTGGCCTGCACAAACCACGACGTGGATGCTGACTGGCGGGGCGTCCCGCTCGCGGACTTTGCCGCCCCGGAGGACCTCGGCGCGGGCGGCCACGCGCCGGCTGGCGGTGCCGGGGTCGCCCCGGGTGCCGCCATGCCACTCCCCTGCGGCGAGGCCTTCCTCCAGAAGCAGGACCGCTACTTCCGGGGACTCCTGGCGCTCTGCACGCGCGGGCTGTCTGCCTTTGACGCCTTCCAGTTGATGCGGATCTGGTCGAGGGGCGCCTGCGTCCACATCCAGCGCGCGCTTCCGCTCACGGCGGCGTGGGGCCGCCGGGTGGATGACGGAGTGGTCGCCTTCGTCAGCGCCCTTCTGGGGGTCGCGGCCGCCCCCCGAGAGCAGATCTTCATGAAGGTCGGCGACGGAGGTTTGGGCTGTGGCAGCGCCGAACAGCGCGGCCCCGCTGCCCTCCTGGCGCCCTGGGGGGCCGGGATCCACGCGGCTGCCCAGGAGCTCCGCGAGACGACAACGGTTGGCCTCTGGCGGCGGTGGCCGGGCCATGGCCGCGCCCTCTCGGCGGCGGACGCGGAGCAGGGGCGGTTGGCAGGAGGCCGTCGCCCCCAGGGTGACCGTTGGCAGGGCCTCTTGGAAGGGCGGAAGGGCAAGGGCCAGAAGACGTACACCCAGCACGTGCGGGACCACGCCACCAAGACGTTCTTGGCCGCGCTGCTGGCGACGGCGGCGGCGGCGGTGCATAGTGCCTCGGGCAGCTCAGCGGGCGCCTGGTTGGATAACTTCGAGGGGGTTTCGCCCCTCGCCGACCGCGCGTTCTGCATTGCGGCCAAGAGGCGCATGCATTTGCCGCTGCTGCAGTCCGAGTGCACGTGCCAGAACCGGCCGGCGGCGCCCACTCGCGCGATAGCGCAGGCCGGCCCGGCGCGTGGCCGCACGGTGGACGCCCGCTGCGTTCGCGCGCTCAACTGCCCCCGGGGAGGTGGCCCGGTGCGCCGCCACAACGCCATTCGAAATGCTGTGGCGCTCTGGTTTCGCGGGGTGGGCCATCGCGCCCTGGTGGGGCAGGTCATCCCAGAGTGGCGCGCGGAAGAACAGGGCGCGGCCGCACTGGACGTCGTCTACCATCGAGGCCTCCACGGCCGGGTGTGTCTCGACATCAGCTCAGTGGACGCGGCGGCCGCGGCCCAGACGGGGCGGCCGCATCAGGCATCCCTGCAGCGCAGAGAGAAAGTGAAGCACCGTAGATGCCCATTCTCTGGCCTGGTGCCCTTTGTTCTCGATGTCAATGGCCGCTGGGGCGCAGAGGCGGAGACGTGGCTGCGCCGCGCCGTAGGGGAATTGCCCGAGGCCGAGCGGCCCGCAGCGCGCTCGTCCCTGCGCTCGGCAGCGGCCAACGCTTTGCAGGCAAATCGCTGAGCAGGTCGCCCTGGCGACGGAAGACGTAGTCGGGCTGGGCGCCGGGGT
The DNA here is from genome assembly GCA_963575745.1 of Prorocentrum cordatum. Classification (NCBI taxonomy): domain Eukaryota; class Dinophyceae; order Prorocentrales; family Prorocentraceae; genus Prorocentrum; species Prorocentrum cordatum. The sequence continues at coordinate 138,412 of CAUYUJ010017791.1, forward strand.
CGCCCCGAGTGTCCGGTCTTGACTAGAAGTGGCTCCCTCCTACACGTGCGTCCTCCCTGCTCCTTCCCCCCCTCCTTGCCTGCCTGCCGCCCTGATCACTTTGTATTGATTTTTCACAGTCAGGATGGGCGGGCCCGTTGGGGTCGGTGGGGGGTGCGTTCGAAGCGTAAGTTTGCGCCGAGAGGCCAGACTGGCGTGGCGGGTCGCGCGCCGAAGGTCCGGGACGAAACGTCACTAGCAGCTGGCCGCGGGCCCCGTTGTGCCGAGAGGCCAGACTGGCGTCTTGACTAGAAGTGGCTCCCTCCCACACGTGTGTGCTCCCTGCTCCTTCCCCCCCATCCTTGCCTGCCTGCCGCCCTGATCACTTTGTATTGATTTTTCACAGTCAGGATGGGCGGGCCCGTTGGGGTTGGTGGGGGGTGCGTTCGAAGCGTAAGTTTGCGCCGAGAGGCCAGACTGGCGTGGCGGGTCGCGCGCCGAAGGTCCGGGACGAAACGTAACTAGCAGCTGGCCGCGGGCCCCGTTGCGCCGAGAGGCCAGACTGGCGTCGCGGGGTCGCGCGCCGAAGGTCCGGGGCGAAACGTATTTAGCAGCGGGTCGCGGGCCCTGTTGCTTAGTCCTTCGCTCTTCGCACGGTCAACTGTGCGCCTAGCCATTTTGGCTTGCCATCCTGGCCTCTTCTCGCGCCTACTTGCGCTCGTTGGCCTCGCTGGCGGTACTGGGGTCGCCCCGTGTGCTGCTGTGCCGCCGCCGTGCGCCTAGCCATTTTGGCTTGCCATCCTGGCCTCTTCTCGCGCCTACTTGCGCTCGTTGGCCTCGATGGTGGTACTGGGGTCGCCCCGTGTGCTGCTGCGCCGCCGCTGTCGCTGTACTCTGGGCCGTAGGGACCAGCTGCCCTCGGATAAGCGCCCGCCGCTGCATGCACGTCAGACCCGCCATTTCACCCAGAAGAGGTGCTCGCTACATACTGGAAATGAGGCAGCCACAAGGACGCTCATCCCAAGGCGGTTGAGCCGTGGTGATGTGGTGCACGAGTTCGAGTAGTAGTAGTAGTAGTAGTAGTAGTAGTAGTAGTAGTAGTAGTAGTAGTAGTCGTAGTCGTAGTCGTAGTCGTAGTCGTAGTCGCAGTAGTCGTAGTCGTAGTCGTAGTCGTAGTCGTAGTCGTAGTCGTAGTCGTAGTCGTAGTCGTAGTCGTAGTCGTAGTCGTAGTCGTAGTAGTAGTAGTAGTAGTAGTAGTAGTAGTAGTAGTAGTAGTAGTAGTAGTAGTAGTAGTAGTAGTAGTAGTAGTAGTAGTAGTAGTAGTAGTAGT
>CAUYUJ010017791.1:139820-154820 GCA_963575745.1 Prorocentrum cordatum
TATTTGGAGGTTGAAATGGAAGAGGGAGAAGACCCGGTCACGGTCGCCGTGCCAGTCCCAGTGCGTCACTCAGAGAATTCGCCGTTGGAAGATCGTGACCACCCCGAATTTATTGAACGTTTTGACGCGGGGGAAATTGGTGCTTTCGCCGCCAGCGACTGCGACGACGACGACGAGAACGACGCGGACGACGATTGGTTTCGAGCTGACGTCAACGTCTGTCCAGCAACGGTCCCGGCTTCCGCCTTGGCTCTGGCGTTGGCCTCGGCTCCTGTCGCGGCCGTGGGCCCGCTCCCGGCCCGAGTCTACGGGTCGGAGTCACGCGCATCAGGCGATCGGCTGCGGGAGTCTTTGCTCGCAGAGCACGCCGTGATCCACGAGGAGGTCGTCGATGATTCCGCGTTGGAAGCGGCGGAGCGCGAGCAGAAATCGCTCCGGAAAGCGTGCCGCGCGTCGCGCCGGTGGTCTCGGTGTGCGCGGCGGGAGGCGGAGTGGGCGCGGTGGACGGAGCTGGCGGCCGAGCGGAACGAGCAGATCGCGGGGAGTGTGCTGGCTCCCGTCGTGCCGCGTTCGTTGGAGCGTGATGCGTCCCCGGAGCGCGTCCTGCATGGCCGCCGGGCGCATGGGGGAGCGCACATGGACGAGCGATTGGAGCAGTTTCTGAACGCCCGCGCGGCGCGTGCAGTCGACGCGGAGCCGCGTGCGCGCGCCGCTTCGCGCGCTGCCGTGGTGCCGGACGATGCTGCGTGGACCGTGGGCGACCCGGCCCTGCGCGCCGCGTGTGTCCTCGTCGCCCTCGGGGCGTGCCCGCCGCAGGTGGACGATAAGGTGGTCACGGCGCGGCGGGCCGCTGTGGCGCGCCTGTGGAAGGAGAGAGAGACCTTCTGTCGCGACGCGGAAGCTTTGCCGGACGGTGTGCCGTCTGCCGCGAATGTTCGAGTCAACAAGTGGTTTTATTGTGGCTTGCGTGGGCTCTTCGCGCGGAGGTGCGGGGGGCGGCGCGTGTGCGCGCGCAGGTTCTCCCCCGGCATTGGGATCGGCGGTACCAAGGGCAGGGCGGGCCAGGGCGCGGACGAGTGCGTGGGGGATGCTGCCTGGAGGGCGTCGCAGAGTGCGGGGCAGTGCGTCGGTGTTGCCGCGCTTCGCGTGGTTTGTCTTTTCGTCGCTCTGGGCGGGGTGCCTTGGGACAAGCTTTCGCGCGTGGGGCTCGGTGCTGCCGGGGCGTCTGGCGCGTCCCGCGCGTGGCGTCGGCGCCTGCGTCGAGGCGTCGCGTCGGGGCGATTCGGAGTCGTCGATGCGGGGGATTGCCTGGGGCCGTGGCGGAATAAGTGCTTGCAATTGAGTGTGTCTCGGTGTGGGGGTGCCGGCACGCGCGCGCACGCGGTGTGTTTCTTCGAGTTGCAGTGCGCCAATGATTCCGGGGCTGGGGCGTGCGGTGACGCTGCGGAGAGAATGAATTTTGCGTCGGTTCAGGCATGGCTGGAGGCGCGGCGGGCGAGGGTGCGCGTGTATGAGGCTGACAGCGCAGGCCATGTACTGCGTGGGGAGTGTTCCGGCGCGTGGCCTTTGGGTTGCGCGGAGGGGCAGGACATGGGTAGTGTTGTGTGGTATCCAGAGGGTCACGTCGCCGCGGTCGTCGATGTGGACGGCCGCCTGGCCGACGGCGTGCCCCTCGGAGATGGCGGCGTCGCGCCGTGGGAGCGGTCGGTGGCGGGGGCGCCGAAGAAGAATGCGCCGAAGAAGAAAGCGGCCGCGAAGACTCAGCGAGGTGCTCATCTGCGCGGCGCGCAGAACCCGAACGTCATGGCCGGCGTTGTTGCGAGGACGCGGCGCGGCGAGGAGGCGGCGGGTGTTGCTGCAGGTGTCGAGGGTCCGCGCGGGGCCGACCCGGCGGAATGGGGGGCGACGCGACGTGCGTCCGAGAGCCGTGGGAGCGATAGCGTTGGCAGGGCCGCGGCGCTCCCTAGGATTCCGGGGATGACTGATTTCAGTGACGACTACGAGGGTTCAGCGGAGGCCGAGGGCAATCGCGGTGGGATGGAGGGCGCGCCCGGGCGCGGGGGTGGTGCCGCGCCAGCCGCGCGCGCGCAGATGCCGCGCATTCGAGGTATGACCGATTTCAGCAGCGACGACGACGACGCGGGTATTGTCGCGGGGCCTGCTGCAGGCGGTGGTCAGAGCGGCCGCGGCGGCCGCGGCCCGCGTGGGGGGCGGGGGCGCGTTGGGGACGTGGTGGAGGGCGGGCTTCGGGCAGTGCGTTGCCGCGTATCCGTGGCATGACGGATTTCAGTAGCGACGATGATGGAGGAGGTGCGAGCGGCGCGGAGTTCGTGGGGGTCTCGCGAAAGGGCAGGAGAGCGCGTCGGTCGCGCGGGGCTGCGGAGGGGTCGCTCGCGACGGAGGCGGAGTCCAGGCAGTTCCAGCCGGATTACGTGGACGAGGACCGCTGCAAAGGGATGACGTGGGGAGGCGGCTGGGGGCGGGAGCAGGGTCGGTTTCGGCCGCAGAAAGGGAGCGACGTGTGCGGGAAGTGTGCCAGGCATGGGTGTCCGCACGGGCGCGTCAGGGGTCCGATTCCTGCGCTCGCGTTGGACAAGTTCAAGGAGTTTGCCTTGAAGGCGAACAAGCCGTCGAAGCAGTGGTACGCGCGGCACGCGATGTGGGAAGCGGCGGCGAAGATGAAGCCTGAGTTGAAGTCGCTGTGTGAGGTGGACGAGCACGGGCGGTTCGTGCTGTCGAACAGTGAGTATGAGCAGTGCCTGAAGCAGGTGCATGATAATATCAGAATTACCAAAAACTATAAGCGATCGGGCTTCGTGTATGAGCAGGGCGCAGGGGTGCGGACCGCGCAAGATCGCTGCGGAGAGGGCGAAACTCGGTTCGGGTCCGAGTGGGAGTCGTACAATGGGCGGGTGGGGGGTACGGTGTTCATGTGGTACAGCAGGCCAGTCTTCAACAAGTACTTGGCGCAGTTGCAGACCAGCGAGGTGGACTGCAGCGAGAAGGACTGCATGGAGGCGCTGCGCTTGACCAGCGACGAGATTCGAAGGTACCCGATGAAGCAGCAGTACCTCAAGCAGTTTGCAGGGCCGCCGTGCTATCCGCACGTCGATCCGCGGTCCAAGGGGAACAGGCTGCACGCGAACGAGAGTGCGGGGCAAGTGCCCGGCGAGGATCAGGGGGCCGACGGCGGCGGCGGGGCCGGGGTGTGCGCGGGCGCCGACGACGGGGCGTCGCACCTGTTTTGCATGCGGAACTGGGCGCAGTGCGATCGGTGCCATTGCTGGCGCCTGCTCTTGCCTTTCTGCGCTGCGCGTGCGCGTGGGGATGAGTACTATAAGGTTCGCGACACCGACCTGGACTGGGAGGAGTGGTTGAGGGGCGCGGCGGCGCGGTGCGCGGGGGCGGCGGCTGCTGCGTCGGGGGACCAGGGCGCTGCGCTCGGGGGAGAGGGCGGCGACGCCGCGGGGGAAGGGCCGCAGGAGGACGGTGTCGCTGGGGGCGTGCGCCGGCGTGGTCGGAAGCGGCGCTTGGGGCGCAAGACGTCGCAGGAGGAGCGCGACCGGGCGGAGGGCGCTGAGGCGAGTCTTGCGTCGGAGGATCAAGGCGCTGCGCGTGGCGGCGAGGGCGACGACGCGGCGGGCGGCGCGGTGTGCGAGGGCGGCGGTGCGGGGGGGGCGCGCGGGGGGCGCGGGAAGCGGCGGTTGGGGCGCAAGACGTCGGAGCTGGAGGCCAACGGGGGGCCGCGCGGGGGCCGTGGGAAGCGGCGGCTGGGCCGTAAGACGTCCGAGGCGGAGGCTGCCGGGGGCGGCGCGGGGCGCGGCGCGGGGTGGCGGCGGTTGGGGCGCAAGATGTCTGAGGCAGAGGCGGCCGGTGCCAGTGCTGCGAGCGGGGCTGACGATTGCGGGCGTGCTGGCGAGGATGCGGCGGAGGCGGCGAGGCCAGCGAAGCGCAGGAGGCTCGGGCGCAAGACGTCCGCCGACGAACGGGCCGAGGCGGGCGGCGCGGGGCGCGGGGCCGCGGGAAAGGCACGCGGCGGCGAGCTGTTCGCCGAGATGGCGGAGCTCTCGGCGTCGGAGCATGAGGACGAGCGGTCCGCGTCGGACCGCGAGGTCGCCTCGGAGGACGACGTGGCGCTGCCGGGCGAGGTGCGCGCGGCGCTCGACGCGGAGCTCGTGCGCCTGATGGTGCCGGGCCGCCGGCGGAGGCAGACTTGGCGGCGTCGCGAGCGGCGGAGGGCGCGGAGGGGCGCGCGCCGCGCCGCGCTGCCTTGCCTCGAAGCGGGGGTGCGCCTGCGCGCGCGTGGGCAGTGGCGTCCGTGCCGCACTGGAAGGAGAAGCGGCTGCGGCAGCTGGTCGATGCCGTGCGCGAGTACTTGGTGTCGCGGCGAGGGTGCGATCGGGCTGCCGTGCGCTTCCAGGGGTCCGACGGGGACGCGCTGTGGGGTGCGCTCATGGAGCCAGGGCAACCGGGCCGCTTCGGGCGCGCGCTGCTGCAGCGAGAGGGTCGCGCGCAGGGTCGCGACCCCAGCGAGGCGCGCACGGGGTGGGAGGAGGTTTCCGTGGAGGAAGACTTCCGTTGGCGCTCCCAGTGGCCTCGGGTGCGCTTCGAGTGTAGCATGCTGCAGACGCCAGTCGTGGGCGAGGGTGGCGCGACGCAGTGGCGCGCGGTGCGGTGCTGCGATGAGCCGGGTGGGGGAGACGCGGACGACTTCCAGGCTCTGTGGCAGCGCGAGTCTCGCGTTGCGGTGGGCTTCGCGGCGAACGTGGTCCCGGACGACGACGTGGTCGTCTTGCCCGTGGAGCGCCCTGCAGGGTGGCGGGAGCCCGCGGACATGGCGGGTGCGTGGTGGCGGGGCCAGGGCCCCCGCGTGCGCAGGGCGGAGGAGGGCGAGAACCCGGGCCGCGTCTGGGTGGGTCAGCTCCAGGGGGACGCGGGCGTGGCGGGGCTGCTGACCGAGGGCGGTGCGGGCGAGCGCACTGCGATGGAGGGCCTCGACGCGCTGCGGCAGGCCTCCGCCCAGGGCGCCCGGGGGGCGGGTCGCGGGGGTCGAGGGCGAGGGCGTCGAGCGAAGAAACGCGGCCGCTACGGCGATGCTCTGCGGGTGGAGATTCGGACGAGATGGGCTCCAGGGGGGGTCCCCGCGAAGGAGGGGCATGCCGCTCGGGAGGTGTTCGTGTTCGGGGCCATGCCCGTGGCGCAGGAGTGGGCGTTTCAAGCGCAAGGGCGCGTTCGCAATCGCGCGGGCCACGGATGGCGGGAGGTTCTGCTTGACCACCGTCGGCGCCTGGCCGCGGGAGATGTGCACCTGAAGTGCATGCTGCTGGCGCTGAAGACGGTGCCGCTGCGCGTGGCGAAGTACGACGTGCAGCTGCGCGACGCGTCCGTGCGGGCGGTGCAGGCGGCGCGGGCGATCCTGACGCGGATGGTGAAGTTCACGTGCCACGAGTGCCAGGAGCGGTTCCCGGCGTTCCACCCGGCTTTCGAGCCGCCGGAGCAGCTCGCGGTGGAGATGCTGCTGCTGCGGCGCGGCGGGGACGGGCTGGCCGCGTGCAGCACGGAGGTGGCCGAGTGGGACGAGGTGCCGCCGCGCGACCCGCCGGTCGGCTTCGCTCTGGAGTGCAGGGGCGTGTGTATGCGGTGCAGGCAGGACCTGGACAAGCAGGCCGCGGCCGCGGCCACGGAGGACGACCTGTATCAGGTGGTGGGGCTCCGCACCGCGCAGAACCACATGGACCCGTGCTTCCGCTTCCCGTCCGATGACCTGCGCGAGCTTGTCGACCAGGCTACGCTCACGGAGAGCCTGCTCATCGCCCTGGACCACATGCAGGTGCACCTGGCCACGGTGTCCCGCACGGGGCTGCGCAAGTTCCGCAAGAACATCATCTCGGTCCCGCAGGACGTGGCAGGGTTCTCGCGGCGCCACGACCTCATGAAGGGGTTCCGTGTCGGGGACCGCGTGAACTCGGCGCGTGGGCCCGGCGAGCGCCCCGACGACCCGCGCCGCCCCGAGCGCATGGCCGCGGGCTGCACGGACGAGGAGCGGCAGCGCTTCGGCGTGGACCTGCACGGGCGCCTGGTCTTCCCAGGGCGCGTCGTGGAGGTGCTGATCAGCGGGGACGTGATCATCGAGTACGATCATGGAGGCAGGGGGAGGGAGCTCCAGGAGAACGTGGAGCCGCGGGTGGTGCTGCCCTGGCACCCCCGGAAAGTGCCCTTCAGCTTGATGTTGCGGCGGAATGTAGGGTTCGGGAAGGACGTCGTGGAGGGCCTGCACGTGCGCTGGCGCTACTGCGGGCACGTGCTCCGGGCGTTGTGCGTTTGCGGGCACGTATGGGCCCTGGCGCCGGGGGGGTACTGCGGACGAGCCCATGCACAAGTACTACGACCCGCGCCTGTTTGACGTGCTCCCGGACGACGAGATCCTCGCGTCCTACGCGCCGAGAGAGAGCGAAGACGGCGTCCTGCCGTCGGGGGGCGAGGCCGGGGAGCCGGAGGAGCTTGGGCCCGTGACGGAAGCGGAGGCCATTGCTCGGGATTGCGTCCCCTGTGGCATCGACGTCGTCACGCCGCGCCAGTTCATTGCCGCGGGCTTCGACGTGCACTTCGTCGGGCCCCGCGACGACGCCGGGCGCGAGCCTGCTGGCCGCGAGGGCGACGATGCTCGGGGAGGCGACGAGGGCGGCGCGGAGGCCGCGGCCGAGGGTGATGCCGATGCGGCGGCTGACGGGGAGTTCGACGTCGGCGTGGAAGATGAAGCCATGGCCGTCGATCACGACGTGTTCTGTGCGTGGCTCGACAAGGTGCAGTTTGAGTATGGTGGGGCAGTGCAGCGATGGTGGACGGGGTTGCAGCCGGAGGCGGAGGGCCAGTTGGAGGGGTTGAAGTTTGGTGACGACGAGACGACGGAGGACCTGTTCGGCCGCCTGCTGGCTGCGGCGCGGGAGGATAACGCCGTGAAGTCCGTGCAGAGGGACCGCGTGGCCGTGGACTGCGTGCGCGTCGAGTTCCTCGGCGATTGGATGCGACCCCGTGTGCAGGGCCGGTTTGCCGGTGCGGAGGGCGGCGTCTCTCGCGAGTCGGTTTTGGACGAGGTGATGCTCGAGCTGGCCATGGCGGGAACGTTCGTGGCAGCTGCGCGCGTTAGGGACACGGGGTGCGTCGAGGAGAACTTGCCGGAGTTTGACGAGGACGAGGCAGTCGCGCGGACGGGTGAGCGCTTGATTTACGGCTGGCCCGGACAGAGCGAGGACCCGGTCCCGGCGCGCGCCATCGGGCGTTTCGCGAGGGCGTTTCCGTTGGAGTTTCCCATGGGCATCGGCGACCTCTTCGACGACCGTCCCCGGCGGGTGTCCGTGCAGGACTGGATGCAGCACCTGATGCGCTACCGCACCGGGCAGTTCGTCGGCGGCCCGCGTGGCCAGCGCGTGATGTGGGCCATGGTGAACGTGCGGCTCCTGAACGAGGCGCGGGGCAAGGGTTTTGGGGTGTATCGGACCATGTACAGGCGCGCGGGCCTCGGCGTCCAGGGCCCAAGTGTGATGACGAAGGGCGGGCTCAGGCAAATCCTGGAGAGCGTGGACCGCGTGCGGATCCTGGTGGGCCAGCTCGCGAACGTGGGCCGCGATGTGCCCTCGACCACCATGCACTGGTCGTATGAGTCGAAGAAGTTGCAGAGCACCGTGAAGCACCTGTCCTGGCACCCGCCCTGGGTCGAGGGCACTCAGGCGGACGGCGCCGAGCCGGTCGGCAGGCGGTTTCTCCGCGTGCTGGACCTGCCGGCGGGGAAGGGGCGGACTCAGCGCGGGCGTGCGCTTGTGCCGGATGTCGTCGGGCTCGGCCGTCACCCGTCCATTTGGTGGACGCAGAATCCGTTTTACAACGCCGCGTATGACATTCAGCGCATGGGGGAGGTCCAGGGGCGCGGGCGGCGGGAGACCGTGCTCTGGGGGATTGGGTTGGTGACGGGCGAGAGGAGCGCTTCCGTTTCGCGCGGGACAACCCGGACCTGGTGGCCTACATGATGGCCTTGCGGGTGGAGCTGAACATGCGGAGGGTGATGCCCGCCGTACTGCCCCACTCGGAGCAGTTCAAGTACATGGCCATGGCCAGGGCCGAGTGTGGCGCGGGTGGCAATCTGCATTACCACGGGTTCAGCGTGGGGCTGCCTGGGCCGGCGGTTGCGCGGGTTCGCGCGGACGTGGTCGGGGAGGGGGACATGCTTCCGCCGAGCGTGGCGAGTGACGTGGCGGCGTGCCTGCCCTCGCTTGAGGCAGGACCGCTGGCCTGGCCCCTGCAGGAGCGGAGGCGTCGTGGTGCTGCCCTCGCTGCCCTGGAGCAGGTCCTGCGCGCCGTTGCCGGCCGGCCTGGCCAGCGTGCGCCGCGGGCTCCTGCGGGTGAGGGCTCTGCGGCCTCGGGATCATGTAGTGAAGATGGCGCAGGCGACGACGAGGATGAGTTCGTGGGCAGGGCTTCTGCGCTCCTCGACGCCCTGGTGGATCGAGGGTGGCTGGTGCTCGTGCAAGGGGAGGAGGGCGTCCGCGGCCAGGGGGCGGAGGCCGACGTTGCTTTCGAGCGCGTCGGGCCAGAGGATCCAGCGCCGGAGGACTAGGCGGGGGGTGATCCCGTGGAGGACGTTCAGGATGGTGATGGCGTTGAGGGCCGCGGTGCTGCTCGGGGGTCGAGACCTGCTGGGGTCCCCCACGGGGCCCGCGGGCAGCGACTAGGGGGTGCTGGTCTCGACTTCGGCGTGCTGACGCCGGAGCATGAGGACGTCGCGCTGCAGAGCGTTTTGGAGAAGCGGTTCTATGAGTTCTTCGGGCACGTTGTCTCGGAGTGGAACCCGTGCTACGACGACGCGGGCGCGTGCAGGTCCACGTGGGACGACGAGGTTGGCGCCTTCGACCTGGACGTGGAGATGGAGGGCGAGGCTGTGCGCGAGACGTCGGAGGGCCGGGCGGTGCGTAGCGTGCCCGCTTCTGCGCCGGAGAGCTTGAACTTGCGGAAGGTTCTGGACGAGGCCTTTGCGTCCGAGGCGTCGGGGAAGTTGGACGTGCAACCCGTTCGGCGACTGGTGGCTGCGCTGGTGAACAGGGTGGCGCGGCACACGAAGCATGGCTTGGGGCCGCCGCGGCTCGGGGTTCACGCGTGTGCTCGCGGAAAGGAGGGGTGCGTGTTCTGCCGATATGATTTCCCGCGCGACAGGTGGGGCCGCGTCGGGCCCCGGCCGTTCCGCATGGAGAAGGGCCGCCGGGAGGGCCACTGGCAGGCGGTGTTTCCGAGGAACGACAGGCTCTGCAATAGTTACGAGGAGCACGTGCTGTTGGCCAACATTGGGAACATTGACTGGCGTCCCGTTCTGAACTTGTGGGCGGTCGTGGAGTACGTCACGAAGTACGCGACGAAGGCGCCCAAGGGCTCGCGGAAGATCAAGGAGGTGCTCGACGACGCCGTCAACGAGGTCTGCGCTTACGTCCAGAGGGCGAAGGGACTGATTTCCTTCGGCGCTCCATTCAGAAGTTCTTTGCTCGGATGCTCGGGGAGCGGGACTACCACTGTTACGAGGTGGCGCTTCTGGGGTTGCGCCTGCCCATGGTTTTGTCCATGCTGCCCGTCGTGACCCTCAACACGACGGGGGCCCGCGCGCTGAAGCCTGCGTCTGCGCTGCGTGACAAGGCAGATGACGAGCCTGTGCACTGGGATAGCAAAGTGGACAAGTTCGACAAGCGCCTGGAGTTTGTGCGTCGGCAGCGTGCCAGGGGGGACGAGTCCATCTCGGTGGAAGAGGTGCGCGATGTGTCGTTGTTCGTATTCTATTGGAAGTACGCTGTGTACCGCGGGAAGCTGAGGCGCGGGAACCCTGCGGTGTGTCTGCAGGTGACCCCTGGCTATAGCGCGGAGTGCGCGAACGTGCAGCACGCCTGCCACGAGGCGTACGCGCGGGCGAACGTCATTGCGCACTGGCGGCACATGGCGACCGCGGACCGCAAGGCCATGATCGAACAGGAGATGCTGAGGGACGTCCGGCCGGTGCCGGCGGCTTGCATTGGGGCCACGGAGTTCGTTCAGCCTATGGCGGGCGGTGCTGGCCAGGATGCTGGAAGCGAGCGGTTCCTGGGCGTGCAAGATCTCTGGCTCAAGTCGGGGGGAAGGGCCTGGGGGGGGCAGAGCGATCAGTATTGGGGGCATATGATGATGGAGATGCACACTGACCCCATGCTCCGCCAGTGGGTTCCGGCGTGGGTCGTGGAGCAGTACGAGCGCGCGAACCCGTTCTACAAGGAAGTGCTCGGCGCCATCCTGGAAGACGGGGTCGCTAGCAACCGGGAGCTGCTGCGCCGGACGCGACGCGAAATGGTGAGGCGGCATGAGGCGGGCCAGCAGGGGCGTGGCGCGGGGGCAGAGGAGGCGGCGGGCGGCGCCGGGGGGCAGGCGTCCGATGATGGCTCTGGCGCGGCGACGATGACAGAGACAGCGAGAAGGCGGAGTCGGGGGAGGAAGTGGAGGACGTGGTGGACAGACTCGTGCTGCGCGGGGACGAGGACCCGAACGAGGAGGCTCGGGATGCTGTCTTACGCGAGGCGCGGCCGGGGGAGGGCGCTGAGTCTGCTGCGGCCGCGGGGGAGGCGTCCGAGTGGGAGCGCCGCCCAGCCGATGAGCGCGTCAGCGCGGCAGGGCCTGCTGTGCAGGCGGCGGACGTGCGCGTCGGGGATGTTGCGGGCGATGAGGTGCGCGGCAGGGTCCGGGTGAACCCCAAGGATTTCAATTGTTTGAACGAGGCGTGCAATGTGTCGACGAGCGAGAGAGGGCGTCTGGAGAAGCTCCGGGATGAGTGGTACGGAAAGGCCAAGGTGGGCGACGGGGCCGAGGTCGTCGAGCGCGCCGATCTCGACCCCTGGCAGAAGTTCGCCCACGACATCGTCATGGACGACCGCCATTCGGAGGCCGACCCGTTGAGATTGCTGGTCACGGGCGTGGCCGGCACGGGGAAATCGCGCACCGTGCGCAGTTTCGTAGCCGCGAGGCGAAAGCGGGTGCGGCAGTTTGCCCCGAGGACGAGGCTGGATCAAGATCGCCGCGGCGTGCGCGAAATCCGGCGAGGGCCTGAAGAGTTTGATGAGGAGGAGCGGAATTGCTGCTTGCTCGCCGCTCCCACCGGGTGCGCCTCGTTCCAGTTGAAATATGGCGCGACCACCCTGCACAGGGCGTTCGGTGTGCTGGTGGGATATTGCGGCCCTTGGGTACGCAAGGACGGGGACCGGTTTCAAAAGACGCAGACTCGACTGCGTCAGGCGAGGTTGTTTGTGTTGGATGAGATGAGCTTGATCGGGCGGCAGATGCTGGGCAAGATCGAGTTCAAGGTGCAGGATACTCTTGGTGTTGCGGCGAAGCGTGCGGCGCAGGGTGCGAGGCCAGTGTATCTCGGCGGGAAGGATGCCGTGCTCGCCGGGGATCCGCAGCAGGCGCCGCCAATCGGCGATGACCCCCTGTACCGGTTGGGCGCGTATGGGGGGTCTGCGAAGAACAAGCCCAGGGGGGCGGAGCGGACCCCCGACGACGCCTGGAGCACGGACAGGTTAGTGAATAATGGGAGTTTCGTGCGCGATACGTTCAGGACGTGGCCGTGCTCCGGCGCGTGCACCGGTGGCGCGGTGAGAAAGAGGGGCTGTCGAAGGAGCGGCAGGCGGAGTACAGGCAGGATGCTGATCGCTTTTTGGAGGTCACGAAAGGCATGGCGCAGTGCACTTGGGAGCAGCGGGATCATGCGTGTTTGAAGCGCCGGAACAGGTCGGTGCTGCAAATGACCAAGGAGGGGAGGGAGGAGCTGGCGGCCTTCGAGACGGCCCCGCTGCTGATGGACGGCAGGAAGGATTGGGCCTCGGGTGCATGTGGCGCCGATAGAGTGAACATGGAGAGGTTGTACCAGGTAGCCGCTGCGAGTGGTAAGCCCATCGCGGCGTTGCGTGCCTACCACGACAAAAAGGAGAAAAAGCAGAAGTCTAGGCCAGACAGATGGCGTCCGAGGACTTCCGCGGACTCGAGAACGAGCTGTACGTCTGCGAAGGGGCCCGCGTGCTGTTGACTCAGAACCTCTGGGTTGAGGCGGGGCTCATGATCGGGGCGATGGGTACGCTGCGCGGCTACATGTGGCCCGAGGGCGCCGACCCGCACAATGGCGCTCGGCCGGATTTGCAGGCGCCCCTTTGCGTGTTCGTCGAGTTCGATGATATCGATCTAGGGACAGACGGGCAGGGTCGGCCGAGGTCGTTTTTCCCGGGAGACGAGGAGCGGCGGAACTGGGTGCCCATTTGGAGGCAGAGAGTGTCTTCCACCATGGAGGAGGGCGTGTGGCGCGAGAACTACCCGTTGCAGCTGGCATGGGCGTTGACGCACTGGAAGGCGCAGGGGATGACGTTGGCGAAAGTCCGCGTGCACCTGTCAGCGACGACCGCGGCCGTTGCAGGGATCGGTTTCGTCGCCACGACGCGTGTGAAGCATCCCTGGGACTTGGTGTTCGAGGAGGACCTGCCGGAGTATGCGGACTTCATGTGGGCCAGGCATACGACGGCGTTCCGGGAGCGGCGACGCTTCGAGTTGCGACTGGAGGCTCGCGCTTCCCGCACGTTGCGGAAATACGGGTACTGCGAGGCGGACTGATGGACTGAGGAGGAGAAACGCGCGGCGGAGACATTGCTGGGTCGTTTGAAGACCGTTGCCGCGGCTCAGGCGGAGAGGTTGAGAGGGGCGGGCAGAGTGGTGGATGAGGACACTTGGCTGTGGGGTGAGGAGGGGCCGCCGTTCGCGTCCGAGCTCGACAGCGCCGTTGCTGACGAGGCTGGAGAGGACGACGTCGCGGCGCGGCGCCTCCGTGCCGTGGCCGAAAGGCTTCTGGACCGGAGGCGGGTGCGCTTCGCGACGCGGGAGGAAAAGGGCGCCGCGCGGGATCTGCTTGTTGATGTCGGTGCCCTCGCTGCTTGTGCCTCCCGGGAGGATTTGCGCGAACGTCTGACGGCTGCTGCCGGGCGCCTGACGCATGAGTCTTCGGGTTCGGGTGACAGGGAGGGGTTCCTGCGCGGCGTGGTCGACTTGAGTGTGGAGCGGTGGGAGGCGTCTGGGGCGTGGGATGAGCGAGTGTTCGATTCCGTGGCTCCGAGCATGGGCCCGCTGCATATGAGCGCCGTGAAGGAGGCCATGGGCGCGCTGGTGCCCCCGCGCCTGCATAAGAGTTTGGATAAGGCGGCGAAGAGGATGAAGGACGCGTTCGGGGGCGTCCGTGGTGGCTGCGCGCTGCGCATGGACAAGTGGGTCGTGAACGTGCGAGCGGAGAGCGCGCTGGCAGAGGGCAGGCTGGAGGGCCAGGCGCTGGAGTTCTTCTTGAAGGTGGCGAGGCAGTTGTGCGCGGGGTTGGGGCTGCCGACGACTGTGGCTTCGGCAAAGGTAGGCCGGCGCGTTGGTGCGGAGGAGACCCCGGAGCATTTTGCCCGGATTGCGCACAATTGGACGAGCGTGTGGGATGCGAACTCCGTGAGTGACAAGCAGGAGTTGCTACTGGTCGTCGCCGTGGACCCACTGAGCGGATCTGGTGTCGCGCAGGATTGGATGTTTGTGAGTGTTACGTCTGGTCGGCCGGGGGAGGCGCTCGGGCGAGCCGAGTCTCTCGCAGTGCGCGTGCACGATCGGGCCCGCAGGGAGGACGTGGCAGGGCGAATCGCCCGGATTATCGACGCACTGCTGCGACCGCTCGGTGCCAGTGCTGGGCGGCGCCCGCCGGCGGTGGAGTTCGGGGACGCGCCGCGCGTTCGTGTTCCTTCGCAGAGGATCGCCTGCGCGCTCGGGCTTCTGCTGGGCCGTGTCGGGCGCCTGGCGAATGCGGGCGTGCAGGATGCGTCGGCGGAGTCCTTCGTGCCTGACGTGTGTCGCGTGCTGCGGGGCGCGTTCGCGTCGTTCCGGGCGGGCGTCGGCGCGCGGGGGGCGCGGGTTGTCATGGAGTTGTTGCTTTCGGAGCAGGAATGCCGCGACGTTCTGGGCGCGTTCGGCGTCGTGCCTCGCGCGGGTGCTTCGGCGCCCAGCGCGACGGGCGCGAGCTTGCCGAGGGCGGCTGTGCCAGGGGAAGCGGCGGGAGAGGCTGGCGAAGAGGAGGGCCTGGAGGGCGCGTCGACGTTGTCGTTTGCCACGTGGAATATCGCTGGTGGGCATCGCTCGGCCGTGGCGCCGCCCTCCTGGAGCGACCGCGACAGCGCGCGGCGGTCCTGGGCGAAGTGCTCCGTTGGAGGCAGGCGCGCGGGGTTGATGTCGTTGCTCTGCAGGAATGCGAGGGCGAGGAGGCGTACAAGGAGCTGGAGGCGGAATTCCAATTGGTTGGCGTGGCCCATGCGCACGAGTCCAGGTGGTACGTGCACCTGTACGTGAGGCGCGGTCTGCGCGCGGAAGGCAAGGCTTTGTCAGGGGAGGACCCGTGCGTGCTGTGCCGGGTCGAAGTTCCCGTAGGCGGGGGCGCGGGCGGCGCGGGGTGGGTGAACGTGGCCGCGGTCCACTTGCCCGCGGGTGCGGCATGGGAGCGGCGTCACGCGATACTTCGGAAGATTACGAGGATTTGCGCGGAAGGTTGCGACCGGCTGCTCATTGTGGGCGACATGAACAGCACGGACTCCCAGGTGCAGGCCGCTGTGGAGCAGCTGCGTTTGAAGGACACCTGGTACGAGGGTCGTTCTTGGGGCTGCCCCGGGAACAAGTTTTACTCGGGTCTCGGCGAGAGGGGGGCTGTCGGACAGAGACGGGACCGGGTCATGTTCGGGGCGGAGCTTTGGGCGGAGGTGCATTTGGTAGGGAAGGGGAAAGTGTTCTTCGAGGGCTGCGAATTCCATGTGTCAGACACTTTGGGCTGTTCGGGTATGTGCGTGCCCACGCGTGCTTCGGTTCTCGCGAGCATAAGATGAGGGCCCTGGCGCAACGCTGCCGGCTCGCGCTCCAGGCGACGCGCGATCGGTCGCACCGGCTGGA
>CAUYUJ010017791.1:159820-207320 GCA_963575745.1 Prorocentrum cordatum
TGTCTGTGGATTGCGGGTGTGTGTGTGTGTGTGTGTGCGTGTGTGTGTGTGTGTGTGTGCGTGTGCGTGTGCGTGTCTGGCAGGTGTGTGTGGGCGCGCGTGTGTGTGTGTGTGGCTGTGTCTGCGTTTGTCTGTTTGCGTGTGTGTGTGTGTGTGTGAGCGTGTGTGTGTGCGTTTGTGTGCGTGTGTGCGCGCGCGGTGCTGGCGCCGCCCGCGCCCCCCCCCCCCCCCTCCCCCCCCTCCCCATCCTCCCTCCCCCCCGGCGCTCCGCGAGGGCGGAGTGGTTGGAGTGGAGGGAGGGCCGGCCCCGACATGGGGCGGTGCCTCCCCCCTCCGGAGCGCCAGCGGGAAGGGGGGGGGCGGGGTGCGCGGGGGCGCGAGGATTTCGCGGGGGATTGAGAGCGCTGAGCAGCGGGGGGATGGGTTTGTGAGTGCGAAGGCGTCGGTCCGTCTGTATCTGTAGATGTTTGCGTTTGTGTGTGTGTGTGTGTGTGTCTGGCAGGCATGTGTGTGTGTGTATGCGCGCGCGCGCGCGCGTGTGTGTGTGTGTGTGTGCTTGTTTTTTTTTTTGTTTTGTGTGTGTGTGTGTGTTTGAGTGCGTGTGTGTGCGTGTGTGTGTGCGTGTGTGTGTGTGTGTGTGTGCGCGTGCGTGTGTGTGCATGTGTGTGCGTGAGGGGTGCCGGTGCGTGAGTGAGCGCGCGTGGTTGTGAGTGCGTGCGCGCGAGAGATTGTATTTATTCGCGTGCGCGCGTATGTGCGTGCGCGCGCTCGTGCCCGGTGCGTTGCCGCGCCTGCTGACGTCGATCCTATTTTCGCATGCTTGTCCATCTGTTCATGTCTACATACAGGTGCGCTGCCACGGAAGCATCGCTCTCGCGCGCTGGAAGACGCCTTGAAACTCATACATGTATGTGTTCATTCTATTATTGGAAATAATTTCACCGTGCGCATTCCAGAGATATGCATGGACTTATGACACGTGGCTAGGAGCTCTACGAGGTCCCCGGCGGTAACCAGGTTGACGGTTTACCGCCGGCGCCCAGTTCCAGGCACCTAGGCAGATCTTCCTTGCGCACTGTGCAGGGCCCCACGCATCGCAAACGGCGCCCCTGCAAGCGTCTCCTGCAAGGGTTCCAGCGTCCCGCGCATCGTTTCAGGCGGCCTGGCCGAGGTCCCCGTGTGGCGTTCCGCGCTTCGCTTCGCTATCCGGGTTTTTCCCGGATGGCTAGCTGAAGGTTTCAGATGAGAAGCCGGAGGTGGGTGGTGAGGGGGACACGCCCACCCCCGCCGGTCCACGATCCCCGCAGGAACTTGCCGGAACTGGCAGCGGGTCCGAGGGCGTGGCTTCCTAGCGTTTCCCAATGCGCGTGGCTCCAGGGTGCGCGAAGCGCTTCGGCAGAGCTTCGGAAGATCTTCGGCAGTTTTTCCAGGCTCCTAGGCAGATCTTCCTTGCGCGCTTTGCAGGGCCCCACGCATCGTAAACGGCACCCCTGCAAGCGTCACCTGCGAGGTTTCCAGCGTCCCGCGCATCGTTTCAGGCGGCCTGGCAGAGGTTCCCGTGCGGCTTTCCGCGCTTCGCTTCGCTATCCGGGTTTTGGACGCTGACAATTAACTCGTAGAGCTTCCCTGAGCTAGTTATAGCTGGAAGCTAAGAGTAATTCCGGCGTGGCTCGAAAAAAAAAACTGAACTTTTCACAACTTTTGGTCGGTTGAAAATTATGTGCTCGAAATTCAACAATTCGTTAGAGCTCTAGTATTTTTTCCCGTGACATTCGATCTTATTCCCGCTCGCCATCTTAATCTCAGCTCGATCGGGTACCTTTTACTGCCAAAAAGCACACTGGCGGGATTGGTCGTTTCGAGTCATCTTGATACGCGGGATCGGTATTTTGTACTTAACTCGAGCTGTAGGACAGCTACAGAGCCGGTAAGCACAGCTATCGCACTCAGAATCATCAGGAGCGTTCGCCTATTGGATCCGTAGGTCTGAACTCGGTCTGCTAGCCGCGCTAGTTCCGCAAACCTATTCGTATTATTCGAGTCAACTTGATACGCATTGTCGGAATTATCTACTACTTCGCTCGAGCTGTAGGGCAGCTACAGTGCTCGTAAGCACGCCTATCGCACTCAGAATCATGAGGCGCGTTCGCCTGTTTAATCCACAGGTCTGAACTCGGTCTGCTAGCCGAGCTAGGCCCGCAAAGCTATTCGTATTGTTCGAGTCAACTTGATACGCGTTGTCGGACTCGAGCTGTGGAGCAGCTACAGTGCTGGTAAGCACGCCTATTGCACTCAGAATCATCAGGCGCGTTCGCCTATTAAATCCACAGGTCTGAACTCGGTCTGCTAGCCGAGCTAGGTCCGCAAACCTATTCGTATTATTCGAGTCAACTTGCGCGTTGTCGGTATTTTCTACTTCAGTCGAGCCGTAGGGCAGCTACAGTATTGGTAAGCACACCTATCTCAGAATCATGAGGCGCGTTCTTCTGTTCAATCCATAGGTCTGAACTCGGTCTGCTAGCCGAGCTAGGTCCGCAAACCTATCCGTATTCGAGGCAACTCGATACGCCTGGTGGGTATTTTTTACTCACTTCGAGCTGCAGGGCAGCTACAGTGCTGGTAAGCACGCCTATCGCACTCAGAATCATCAGGCGCGAACGCCTCTTGACTCCAGAGGTCTGAACTCGGTCTGCTAGCCGAGCTAGGTCCGCAAATCTTCGTATCGCGAAACTATTCGCATTGTCCGAATCATCGTGAAAAGTGCTCTCAATTTTCCGCACTCAACTCGTGCTGGGGGAAGGCTACAGTGCTGCGGGTCATAGAAATCGATTTGCACACATCAGGCGCGTTCGTTGGTCGATTCGAGAGCTCAGAACTTGGTCTGCTGTTCGAAACAGGTCTGCGAAACTATTATATGATTCGAGTCATCCTGAGAGATGCTGTTGGTGTTCTGCACTTAACTCGGGCTGTAGGGGGGCTGCAGGGCTGGTAATCACATCAGTCGATTCGCAGACATCAGACGCGCCCGCCTGTCGCATTGAGAACTCGGTCTGATGAGACGGGCTCGCTTGTCGCATTCAGAGGTCAAAAAATATTCACTATGAGTCAGAATGTTGGTTGGTGCTCTCGGTTCTTTCAGCTTAAGTCGAGCTTGGAAGCTCTACGAGTTCCCCGGCGGTAACCAAGGTTGACGGTTTACCGCCGGCGCCCAGTCCCGGATAGCTCCTTGGGGAGCTAAGGGTTTCAGATACGAAGCCGGCGGTGGGTGGTGAGGAGCACACGCCCACCTCCGCCGGTCCACGATTCTCGCAGCAACTCGCCGGAATTTGCAGCGGGTCCGGGAGCGTGGCCTCTTAGCGTTTCCCAATACGCGTGGCTCCAGGGTGCGCAGAGCTTCGGAAGATTTTCGGCAGTTCCTCCAGCACCCAGGCAGATCTTCCTTGTGCGCTTTGCAGGGCCCCACGCATCGTAACTCGTAGAGCTTCCCTTAGTAACTCGTAGAGCTTCCTTTAGCTAGTTATAGCTGGAAGCTAAGAGTAATTCCGGCGCGTCCCAGAGCTAGTTGGCAAGAAAAATCTCGACGGACCTTTTGCTGACTTTTGGTCGGTTGAAAATTTTGTCCTCGAAATTTGACCATTCGTTAGAGCTCTAGTATTTTTTCCCATGATATTCGATCTTATTCCCGCTCGCCATCTTGATCTCAGCTCGATCGGGTAACTTTGAAGGCCAAAAAGCAGGCAGGCGGGAACGGCCGTTTCGAGTCATCTTGATAGGCGCTGTCGGTTTTCTCAAGATAACTCGAGCTTCAGGACACCTACAGAGCTGGTCAGCACAGCTAATGCGTTCAGAATGATCAGGCGCGTTCGCCTGTTGAATCAAGAGGTCTGAACTCGGTCTGCTAGCCGAGCTAGGGTCGCAAACCTATTCGTATTATTCGAGTCATTGTAGCAGACGCTCTCGGTTTTTCGTACTTAACTCGATCTGTAGGGCAGCCACAGAGCTGATAATCACAGAAATCGATTGAGAATTATCAGGCGCGTTCGTCTGGTGAATCAAGAGCTCTGAACTCGGCCTGCTCCCCGAGCTAGGTTCGCGAACCTATTGGTATTGTTCGAGTCATCTTAAGAAGTGCTCTCGGTTTTCTGTACTTAAAATCGTGCTGGGGGAGGGCTACAGTGCTGCTGGTCACAGGAATCGATTTCGAAACATCAGGCGCGTCTGTTCGTCGAACCGAGAGCTCGGAACTCGGTTTGCTGCTCGAACGAGATCCGCGAAACTGTTGTATTATTCGAGTCATCCTGAGAGGTACTCTCGGTTTTCTGCACTCAACTCATGCTGTATGGGGGGCTGCAGAGCTGGTTATCACAGGAATCGATCCGCAGACATCAGACGCGTCCGCCTGTCGCATTCAGAGGTCTGAACTCGGTTTCATACTCGGGCTCGATTGGAAAACTGTTCGTTTGTTTTGTTAGAGTCATCTTGAGAGGTCTATAATCGCTTGGGCTGAAAAAAATAGTCGTTTTGTGAAATTCTTTTCCAATTATATATTGTCAGGAAGCTCTACGAGTCCCCCGGCGGTAAGAAAGGTTGACGGTTTACCGCCGGCGCCCAGTTAGTTATAGCTGGAAGCTAAGAGTAATTCCGGCGCGCTGGAGAGCTAGTTGGCTCGAAAAAAAAGAACTGAAGTTTTCACAACTTTTGGTCGGTTGAAAATTATGTTCTCGAAATTTGACAATTCGTTAGAGCTCTAGTATTTTTTCCCGTGATATTCGATCTTATTCCTGCTCGCCATCTTGATCTGAGCTCGATCGGGTAACTCTGAAGGCCAAAAAGCACACTGGCGGGATCGACCGTTTCGAGTCATCTTGATACGCGTTGTATGTATTTTGTGCTTAACTCGAGCTGTAGAACAGCTACAGAGCTGGTAAGCACAGGTATCGCACTCAGAATCATCAGGCGCGTTCGTCTGTTGAATCCACAGGTCTGAACTCGGTCTGTTAGCCGAGCTAGGTCCGCAAATCTATTCGTATTATTCGAGTCAACTTGATACGCGTTGTCGGTATTTCCTCAAAAACTCGAGCTGTAGGGCAGCTACAGTGCTGGTAAGCACACCTATCGCACTCAGAATCATCAGGCGCGTTCGTCTGTTGGATCCATATGTCTGAACTCGGTCTGCGCCGAGCTTCCGCAAACCTATTCGTATTATTCGAGTCAACTCGATACGCGTGTTCGGTATTTCCTACTTAACTCGAGCTGTAGGGCAGCTACAGTGCTGGTAAGCACACCTTTCGCACTCAGAGTAATCAGACGCGTTCGTCTGTTGAATCGATAGGTCTGAATTCGGTCTGCTAGCCGAGCTAGGTGCGCAAACCTATTCGTATTATTCGAGTCAACTTGATACGCGTTGTCGGTATTTTGTACTTAATTCGAACTGCAGGGCAGCTACAGAGCTGATAAGCACAGCTATCGCACTCTGAACTCGGTCTGGGTCCGCAAACCTATTCGTATTATTGGAGTCATCATGACAAACGCTCTCGGTATTTTCTGTACTTAACTCCAGCTGTAGGCAGCTACAGAGTCTACAGTCACAGAAATCGATTGAGAATCATCGAGAGCTCTGAACTCGGCCTGCTGCCTGAGCTAGGTTCGCGAAACTATCCGTATTGTCCGAATCATGATGAAAAGTGCTCTCAATTTTCTGCACTGAACTCGTGCTGGAAGAGGGCTACAGTACTGCGGGTCATAGAAATCGATTCGCACACATCAGGCGCGTTCGTTGGTCGATTTGAGAGCTGAGAACTTGGTCTGCTGCTCGAAACAGGTCTGCGAAACTATTATATTATTCGAGTCATCCTGAGAGATGCTGTCGGTTTTCTGCACTTAACTCGGGCTGTAGGGGGGCTGCAGGGCTGGTAATCACATGAGTCGATTCGCATCAGACGCGTCCGCCTGTCGCATTGAGAGGTCTGAACTCGGTCTGATCAGACGCGTCCGCTTGTCGCATTCAGAGGTCACAAACATTCACTATGAGTCAGAATGTTGGTAGGTGCTCTCGGTTTTCTCAACTCAAGTTGAGCTTGGAAGCTCTACGAGTTCCCCGGCGGTAACCAAGGTTGACGGTTTACCGCCGGCGCCCAGTAAACGGCGCCCCTGCAAGCGTCCCGCGCATCGATTCAGGCGGCCTGGCAGAGGTCCCCGTGCGGCGTAACTCGTAGAGCTTCCCTCAGCTAGTTATAGCTGGAAGCTAAGAGTAATTCCGGCGCGCTGGAGAGCTAGTTGGCTCGAAAAAAAAGAACTGAAGTTTTCACAACTTTTGGTCAGTTGAAAATTATGTTCTCGAAATCTGACAATTCGTTAGAGCTCTAGTATTTTTTCCCGTGATATTCGATCTTATTCCCGCTCGTCATCTTGATCTCAGCTCGATCGGGTAACTTTAAAGGCCAAAAAGCACGGTGGCGGGAACGGCCGTTTCGAGTCATCTTGCTACGCGTTTCTCAGTATTTTTTGTTAAAAAAAAAAAAAATATAAAAAAAAAAAAAAACTTAAAAATAAAAAACAAAAAACACTTAAAAAAATAAAAAAAAAAAAACTAACTTAAACAAAACAAAAATTAAAATAAATAAAAAACAAAAAATAGAATAAACTTTAACTCTAGCTGTAGAACAGCTACAGAGCTGGTAAGCACAGCTATCGCACTCAGAATCATCAGACGCGTTCGCCTGTTGAATCCATAGGTCTCAACTCGGTCTGCTAGCCGAGCTAGGTCTGCAAACCTATTCGTATTATTCGAGTCAACTTGACACGCGTTGTCGGTATTTCCTCCTTAACTCGAGCTGTAGGACAGCTACAGTGCTAATAAGCACATCTATCGCACTCAGAATCATGAGGCGCGTTCCTCTGTTGAATTCATAGGTCTGAAACCGGTCTGCTAACCGAGCTAGGTCCGTAAACTTATTCGTATTAGTCGAGTCAACTTGATAGGCGTTGTCGGTATTTTCTACTTAACTCGAGCTGTAGGGCAGCTACAGTGCTCGCAAGCACACATATCGCACTCAGAATAATCAGGCGCGTTCGCCTGTTGAATCCATAGGTCTGAACTCGGTGTGCTAGTCGAGCTAGGTCCGCAAACATATTTGTATTATTGCAGTAATCTTGACAAACACTCCCGGTATTTTCTGTACTTAACTCGAGCTGTAGGCAGCTACAGAGCCTACAGTCACAGAACTCGATAGAGAATTATCGGGCGTGTTTGTCTGTTGTATCGAGAGCTCTGAACTCGCCTGCTGGCCGAGCTAGGTTCGCGAAACTATTCGTATCAATTTTCTGCAATCAACTCGTGCTGGGGAAGGGCTACAGTTGCGGGTCATAGAAATCGATTTGCACACATCAGGCGCGTTCGTTGGTCGATTCGAAAGCTCAGAACTTGGTCTGCTGCTCGAAACAGGTCTGCGAAACTATTATATTATTCGAGTCATCCTGAGAGATGCTGTCGGTTTTCTGCACTTAACTCGGGCTGTAGAGGGGCTGCAGGGCTGGTAATCACATGAGCCGATTCGCAGACATCAGACGCGCCCGCCTGTCGCATTGAGAGGTCTGAACTCGGTCTGATCAGACGCGTCCGCTTGTCGCATCCAGAGGTCAAAAAATATTCACTATGAGTCAGAACGTTGGTAAGTGCTCTCGGTTTTCTCAACTGAAGTCGAGCTTGGAAGCTCTACGAGTTCCCCGGCGGTAACCAAGGTTGACGGTTTACCGCCGGCGCCCAGTTCCGCGCTTGGCTTCGCTATCCGGGTTTTTCCCGGATAGCTCTTTGGAGGGCTGAGGGTTTCAGATAAGAAGCCGGCGGTGGGTGGTGAGGAGCACACGCCCACCTCCGCCGGTCCACGATCCCCGGAGCAGGTTGCCGGAACTTGCAGCGGGTCCGGGAGCGTGGCTTCCTAGCGTTTCCCAATACGCGTGGCTCCAGGGTGCGCGAAGCGCTTTGGCAGAGCTTCGGAAGAGCTTCGGCAGTTCTTCCAGGCTACCAGGCAGATCTTCCTTGGGCGCTTTGTAGGGCCCCACGCATCGTAAACGGCGCCCCTGCAAGCGTCTCCTGCGAGATTTCCAGCGTCCCGCGCATCGTTTCAGGCGGCCTGGCAGAGGTCCCCGTGCGGCGTTTCGCGCTTGGCTTCGCTATCCGGGTTTTGGACGCTTACAATGGACGCTTACAAGTGGACGCTTTCAAGTTGACGCTTACAAGTTGCTGGAAGCTTAAGAGTAATTCCGGCGCGCTGGAGAGCTGGTTGGCAAGAAAAATCTCGACAGACCTTTGAGTGAGTTTTGGTTGGTTGAACATTTTGTTCTCGAAATTTGAATATTCGTTAGACCTCTAGAATTTTTCCCGGATAGCTCCTTGGAGAGCTAAGGGTTTCAGAGAAGCCGGAGGGCGAGGGGGGCACGCCCACGCTCGCCGGTCCACGATCGCCGGAGCAACTCGCCGGAGTTCGCAGCGGGTCCGGGAGCGTGGCTTCCTAGCGTTTCCCAATACGCGTGGCTCAAGGGTGCGCGAAGCTCCGGCAGAGCTTCGCCAGTGCTCGCAGGCTCGGCAGGGGTGTCGTGCTAGGTTTGACAGAGCCCTGCGCGTCGTTAAAGATGCCCTTGCAGGCATCACCTGCGAGGTTTCCAGCGTCCCACGCATCGTTCCAGGCGGCCTGGCAGAGGTCGCCGTGCGGCGCTTTGGAGCGCCCTGCGCTCCGCGCCTTCCGCTCGCCGTCTCGATCTCAGCTCGATCACCTTTTGTGTCAAAAAGCAGGCGGACGCGATCGTCCGGCTTGGGTCATCTCGTCACGCGATGACGCTTTTCTCAAGATAACTCGAGATTTACAAAGCTGGTAAGCACAGGAAATCGATTCAGAATGATCAGGCGCGTCCGCCTGTTGAATCCAGAGGTCTGAACTCGGTCTGCTAGCCGAGCTAGGTCCGCAAACCTATTCTCATTTTGACAGACGCAACCCGGGCTGTAGGAGAGCTACAGAGTACAGAAGACAATGCATAAGCATCGGAGTCGTTCGGCTGTTGCATCCTTGAGATTTGGAATTGCTTTGGCTAAAACACAATCTTCTCTGTGTTATTTGTTTCGACATTATATGTTTTCAGGAAGCTCTACGAGTCCCCCGGCGGTAAGAAAGGTTGACAGTTTGCCGCCGGCGCCCAGTTCCGTGGAGCTGGAGAGCTAGTTAGCAACAGAAATCTCGACGGATCTTTGGCTGACTTTTGGTCGGTTCAAAATTTTGTTCTCAAAATTGAACAATTCGTTTATCCTCTAGTATTTTTCACATGATATTCGATCTTATTCTCGCTCGCTAGGTAACTTTGAAGGCCAAAAAGCAGGCAGGCGGCAACGGCTGTTTCGGGTCATCTTAATACGCGCTGTCGGTTCTCTGAAGATAACTCGAGCTTCAGGACAACTACAGAGCTGGTGAGCACATCTAATCCATGCAGAATGATCAGGCGCGTTCGCCTGTTGAATCCAGAGATCTTAACTCGGTCTGCTAACTAAGCTAGGGTGGCAACCCTATTCGTATAACTGGCGCCGGCGGTGAACCGTCAACCTGGTCACCGCCGGGAACCTCGTAGAGCTCCTTGCATCCGTGAGAAAGCAGGATTAAAGCGAGAGCTTCTGGGAGCTTTTCTACAAAAACTTCAAGTTGAGATTTTTCGGAGTCAACATGAAGTCGGTTGCTCTAAGTGAAGTGGTACTGAAAATGGCTCTAGAGGGCTGATCTGCTCAGGAAACAAAGTTTATATGTCAATGCTCGGAGTAAAAATCTGCTTTCACAAAATGAATTGTCAAATATCTTTCAAATATTCGTAAAACCAAAGTTAACACTGGGCGCCGGCGGTAAACCGTCAACCTTGGTTACCGCCGGGGAACTCGTAGAGCTTCCTAGCTCGACTTAAGTTCCGAAAACCGACAGCACCTACCAACATTCTGACTTATAGTGAATATTATTTGAGCTCTGAATCCCAAAGTTAACACTTTGTCCTTTCTGGCCGGGTCGACCAACTGGGCGCCGGCGGTAAACCGTCAACCTTGGTTACCGCCGGGAGACTCGTAGAGCTTTCTAACTCGTAAGTTGAGAAAACAGACAGCACTTACTAACAATCTGACTCATAGTGAATAGTTTTTGACCTCTGAATGCGACAGACGGACGCGTCTGATGTCTGCGAATCGACTCCCCGAGTTAAGTGCAGAAAACCGACAGCATCTCTCAGGATGACTCGAACAATAGGAATAGTTTCGCGGACCTAGTTCGGGCAGCAGACAGAGTTCAGAGCTCTGTATTCGACACGCGCCTGATGTCTTCAAATCGATTCCAGTGATTACCAGCCATGCAAGCCCCCCCTACAGCCCGAGTTAAGTCCAGATAACCGACAGCATCTCGCAAGCGACTCGAACGGTACGAATAGTTTCGCGATTCTAGATCGGGCAGCAGACCGAGTTCAGAGCTCTGGATTCGACAGACAAACGCAACTGATGATTCTGAATTGGTGCCTGTAAATATCAGCTCTGTAGCTGTCCTACAGCTCGAGTTAAGTGCA
Organism: Prorocentrum cordatum; assembly: GCA_963575745.1. Lineage (NCBI taxonomy): Eukaryota > Dinophyceae > Prorocentrales > Prorocentraceae > Prorocentrum > Prorocentrum cordatum. The sequence continues at coordinate 170,402 of CAUYUJ010017791.1, forward strand.
GAAAACCGAGAGTTTCTGTCAAGATGACTCGAATAATACGAACAGGTTTGCGGACCTAGCTCGGCTAGCAGACCGAGTTCAGACCTCTGGGTTCAACAGGCGCGCCTGATCATTCTGCATGCATTAGCTGTGCTTACCAGCTCTGTAGCTGCCCTAGAGCTCGAGTTATGTTCAGAAAACCGTCAGCGCATATCAAGATGACTCAAAACGGCCGATCCCGCCACAGTGCTTTTCGATAGTAATATTCACCCGATCGAAACTGAGATCAAGATGGCGAGCGGGAATAAGATCGAATATCACGGGAAAAATACTAGAGCTCTAACGAATGGTCAAATTTTGAGAACAAAATTTTCAACCGACCAAAAGTCAGCAAAAGTTCCGTCGAGATTTTTCTTGCCAACTAGCTCTCCAGCGCGCCGGAATTACTCTTAGCTTCCAGCAATTACTTGCTAAGGAGCTCTACGAGTTACTAGCTCCACCCGGCGCCAGAATTCCCCTAGCTCATCGCTGCCGAAGAGCTCTACGAGGTATTACTCTTAAGCTTCCAGCAATAACTTGCTAAGGGGAGCTCTACGAGTTATATTCGCAAAACCACCCAAAAGACATCACTTTGTCCTTTCTGGTCGGGTCGACCAACTAGCTCCACCCCGCGCCGGAATTCCTCTAGCTCATCGATGCCGAAGAGCTCTACGAGGTAAAATTGCAAAACCACCCAAAAGTTAACCCTTGTCCTTTCTGGTCGGGTCGACCAACTAGGTCCACCCCGCGCCGGAATTCCTCTGGCTCATAACTCGTAGAGCTTCCCTTAGCAAGTTATTGCTGGCTAAGAGTAATTCCGGCGCGCTGGAGAGCTAGTTGGCAAGAAAAATTTATTCCCGCTCGCCATCTTGATCTCAGCTCGATCGGGTGAATATGTCGAAAAGCACTCTGGCGGGATCGGCCGTTTTGAATCATCTTCATACGCGCTGACGGTTTTCTGAACATAACTCGAGCTTTAGGACAGCTACAGAGCTGGTAAGCACAGCTAATCGATGTAGAATGATTAGGCGCATTCGAATCCAGAGGTCTGAACTCGGTCTGTTAGCCGAGCTAGGTCCGCAAACCTATTCGTATTATTCGAATCATCTTGACAGGAACTCTCGGTTTTCTGTACTTAACTCGATCTGTAAGACAGCTACAGAGCTGATACTGGGCGCCGGCGGTAAACCGTCAACCTTTCTTACCGCCGGAGGACTCGTAGAGCTTCCTGGCAGTTCATAATGGAAAAATATCCAGAGAACGAGGAGTTCTTCAGCCCTCAAGATTACTCTGACAAAAAAACGAACAGTTTGTCAACCCAGCTCGAGTATCAAACTGAGTTCAGACCTCTGAATCCGACAGCCGGACGCGTCTGATGTTTGCGAATCGACTTCTCTGATTACCAGCCCTGCAGCCCCCTACAGCCCGAGTTAAGTGCAGAAAACTGACAGCAGTTCTCAGGATAACTTGAGTCGAACAATACAAATAGTTTCGCGAACCTAGCTCGGGCAGCAGACCGAGTTCAGAGCTTTCGATTGGACAGACGAACGCGCCTGATGATTCCCAATTGATGTTTGTCACTATGAGCTCTGTAACTGCCCTACAACTCGAGTTCAGTACAGAAAACCGAGAGCGTGCTACGATGACTCGAATAATACAAATAGGCTTGCGGACCTAGCTCGGCTAGCAGACCGAGTTCAGACCTCTGGACAGGCGAACGCGCTAATCATTCTGGATCGATTAGCTGTGCTCACCAGCTTTAAGGCTGTTCGATTTATCTTGAGAAAAACGACAGCCCGTATCAAGATGACTCGAAACCGAGGATTCCGCCAGAGCGCTTTTTCGCAGTAAAAGAGGCGATCGAGCTGACCAAAAGTCAGCAAAAGTTCCGTCAAGACTGGGCACCGGCGGTAAACCGTCAACCTTGGTTACCGTCGGGAGACTCGTAGAGCTTCCTAACACAATCTGACTCATAGTGAAGAGTGTTTGACATCTGACGGACGCGTTTGATGTCTGCAAATCGACTCCTGTCATTAGCAGCCCTGCAGCCCCCCTACAGCCCGAGTTAAGTGCAGAAAACCGACAGCACCTCTCAGGATGACTCGAACAATATGAATAGATTCGCGGACCGAGTTCGGGCAGCAGACAGAGTTCAGAGCTCTGTATTCGACAGGCAGACGCGCATGATGTCTTCAAATCGATTCCAGTGATTACCAGCCATGCAGACACCCTACAGCCCGAGTTAAGTCCAGATAACCGACAGCACTTCTCAGGATGACTCGAACGATATGAATAGTTTCGCGAACCTATTTCGGGCAGCAGACAGAGTTCAGAGCTCTGTATTCGACAGGCGGACGCGCAAGATGTCTTCAAATCGATTCCAGTGATTACCAGCCATGCAGACACCCTACAGCCCGAGTTAAGTCCAGATAACCGACAGCATCTCGCAAGCGACTCGAACGATACGAATAGGTTCGCGATTCTAGATTGGGCAGCAGACCGAGTTCAGAGCTCTAGATTCGACAGAAAAAAACGCAACTGATGATTCTGAATTGATGTCTGTAAATATCAGCTCTATATATAGCTGTCCTACAGCTCGAGTTGAGTGCAGAAAAGCGAGAGTTTCTGTCAAGATGACTCAAATAATACGAGCAGCTTTGCGGACCTAGCTCGGCTAGCAGACCGAGTTCAGACCTCTGGTTCAACAGGCGAACGCGCCTGATCATTCTGCATGCATCAGCTGTGCTTACCGAATCTGTAGCTGCCCTAGAGCTCGAGTTGTGTTCGGAAACCGTCAGCGCATATCAAGATGATTCAAGACGATCGATTCCGCCACAGTGCTTTTCGATAGTAATATTCACCCGATCGAACTGAGATCAAGATGGCGAGCGGGAATAAGATCGAATATCACGGGAAAACCGAAAAATCTCGACGGAACTTTTGACGACTTTTGCTCGATTGAAAATTTTCGTGTCGAGTCATCTTGATATGCGCTGACGGTTTTCTGAACATAGCTCGAGCGTTAGGGCAGCTACAGAGCTGGTAAGCACAGCTAATGCATGCAGAATGATCAGGCGCGTTCGCCTGTTGAACCCAGAGGTCTGAACTCGGTCTGCTACCCGAGCTAGGTCCGTAAACTTGTTCGTATTATTCGCGTCATCTTGACAGAAACTCTCGGCTTTCTGCACTTAGCTCGAGCTGTAGGACAGCTACATAGCTGATATTTACAGGCACCACTTCAGAATTATCAGTTGCGTTTCTCTGTCGAATCTAGAGCTCTGAACTCGGTCTGCTGCCCGATCTAGAATCGCGGAACTGTTTGTGTCGTTCGAGTCGCTTGCGAGATGCTGTCGGTTATCTGGACTTAACTCGGGCTGTAGGGGGGCTGCATGGCTGGTAATCACTGGAATCGATTTGAAGACATCAGGCGCGTCCGGCTGTCGAAAACAGAGCTCTGAACTCTCTCTGATGCCCGAACTAGGTCCGCGAAACTATTCCTATTGTTCGAGTCATCCTAAGAGGTGCTATCGTTTTTCTGCACTTAACTCGGGCTGTAGGGGGGCTGCAGGGCTGGTAATGACAGAAGTCGATTCGCAGACATCAGACGCGTCCGTCTGTCGCATTCAGAGGTCAAACACTATTCACTATAAGTCAGATTGTTGGTAAGTGCTGTCTGTTTTCTCACTTCAGTCGAGGTAGGAAGCTCTACGAGTCCCCCGGCGATAACCAAGGTTGACGGTTTACCGCCGGCGCCCAGTAGCAAGTAACTCGTAGAGTTTCCCTTAGCAAGTAATTGCTGGAAGCTAAGAGTAATTCCGGCGCGCTGGAGAGCTAGTTGGCAAGAAAAATCTCGACGGAACTTTTGGTGACTTTTGGTCGGTTGAAAATTTTGTTCTCGAAATTTGACCGTTAGAGCTCTAGTATTTTTCCCGTGATATTCGATCTTATTCCCGCTCGCCATCTTGATCTCAGCTCGATCGGGTACCTTTTATTGCCAAAAAGGACTGTGGCGGGATCGGCCGTATCTCGATACGCGTTGTTGGTATTTTGTACTTAACTCGAGCTGTAGGGCAGCCACAGAGCTGGTAAGCACACCTATCGCATTCAGAATCATTAGGCGCGTTCGGCTGTTAAATCTGGAGGTCTGAACTCGGTCTGCTACCCGAGCTAGGTTCGCAAACCTATTCGTATTATTTGGGTCATCTTGATAGACGCCCTCGATTTTCTGTACTGGCGCCGGCGGTGAACCGTCAACCTGGTCACCGCCGGGAAGCTTGTAGAGCTCCTTGCACGCGTAGGAGTGCTCAGCATCAAAAGAGAGGGCTTCTGGAAGCATTTCTCGAAAAAGAGAAAACATGATTTTTTTCATGTCGATACGAAGATGGTTGCGCCAAGTGTTTTGATAGTAAAAGTGCGCCTAGAGAGCCCATATTAAGACAGAGAGGCCCTCATATTCGTTTACAGGTGCGAAAAATCTGCTTTCTCAAAATGAATTGTCAAATATCTTTCAAAAAATTGCAAAACCACCCAAAAGTTGTCACATTGTCCGCCTCGGCCGGGTGGACCAACTAGCTCCACCCCGCGCCGGAATTCCTCTAGCTCGTCGATGCCGAAGAGCTCTACGAGGTATTCGAGACATTGTAGCAGACGCTCTCGGTTTTTCTTACTCAACTCGATCGGTAGGGCAGCCACATAGCTGATGACAAGAATTATCAGGCGCGTTCGTCTGTTGAATCAATAGCTCTGACCTCGGCCTGCTCCCCGAGCTAGGTTCGCGAACCTACTTAGACCGTGCTGGGGGAGGGCTACAGTGCTGCTGGTCAGGAATCGATTTTGAGACATCAGGCGCGTCCGTTCGTCGAACCGAGAGCTCGGAACTCGGTCTGCTGTTCGAACGAGATCCGCGAAAATGTTGCATTATTCGAGTCATGAGAGGTACTCTCGGTTTTCTGCACTTAACTCAGGCTGTATGGGGGGCTGCAGAGCTGGTAATCACAGGGATCGATCCAAAGATATCAGACGTGTCCACCTGTCGCATTCAGAGGTCTGAACTCGGTTTCATGCTCGAGCTCGATTCGAAAACTCTTCGTTAGTTTTGTTAGAGTTATCGTGAGAGGTCTATAATCGCTTGGGCTGAAAAAAATAGTCGTTCTCTGAAATTCTTTCCCACATTACATATTGTCAGGAAGCTCTACGAGTCCCCCGGCGGTAAGAAAGGTTGACGGTTTACCGCCGGCGCCCAGTGCTAGCTATGTAGCTCAACTGAACCTCGACGTATCTGGAGAAAACCGTCACCGCGTATCAAGATGACCCGAAACGGTCGATCCCGCCTGGACGCTTTTTGGCAGTCCCCGATCGAGCTCAGATCGAGAGGGCGAGCGAGAATAAGATCAAATATCACGGGAAAAATACTAGAGCTCTCACGAATGGTGAGCGCCCCGGAATTACTCTTAAGCTCCCAGCAATAACTTCCTCAGAGAAGCTCTGCGAGTTACTAGCTCTCGAGCGCCCCGGAATTACTGGGCGCCGGCGGTAAACCGTCAACCTTGGTTACCGCCGGGAGACTCGTAGAGCTTCCTAACTCGACTTACGTTGAGAAAACAGACAGCACTTACCAAGAATCTGACTTATAGTGAATAGGTTTCGACCTCTGAATGCGACAGACGGACGCGTATGATGTCTGCGAATCGATTCTGCCATTACCAGCCCGCCCCCCATACAGCCTGAGTTAAGTGCAGAAAACCGAGAGCACTTCTCAGGATGACTCGAATAATACAACAGGTTCGCGGATCTCGTTCGGGCAGCAGGCCGAGTTCCGAGCTCCAGTGCTTAGCAGCCATGCAGCCCCTCTACAGCCCGAGTTAAGTCTAGATAACCAGCATCTCGCAAGCGACTCGAACGATACGAATAGTTTCGCGATTCTAGATCGGGCGGCAGGCCGAGTTCAGAGCTCTCGATTCGACAGACAAACGCAACTGATGATTCTGAATTGGTGCCTGTAAATATCAGCTCTGAAGCTTTTCTATAGCTCGAGTTGAGTGCAGAAAACCAAGATTTTTTATCAAGATGACTCGAATAATACGAACAGGTTTGCGGACCTAGCTCGGCTAGCAGACCGAGTTCAGACCTCTGGGTTCAACAGGCGAGCGCGCCTGATCATTCTGCATTCATTAGCTGTGCTTACCAGCTCTGTAGCTGCCCTAGAGCTTGAGTTATGTTCAGAAAACCGTCAGCGCATATCAAGATGACTCGAAACGGCCGTTCCCGCCACAGTGCTTTTCCATAGTAATATTCACCCGATCGAGCTGAGATCAAGATGGCAAGCGGGAATGAGATCGAGTATCACGGGAAAAAATACTAGAGCTCTAACAGATAGTCAAATTTCGAGAACAAAATTTTCAACCGACCAGAAGTCACCAAAAGTTCCGTCGAGATTTTTCTTGCCAACTAGCTCTCCAGCGCGCCGGAATTACTCTCAGCTTCCCGCAATAACTTGCTAAGGGAAGCTCTACGAGTTACTCTTAAGCTTTCAGCAATAACTTGCGTGCCTGCTTGCGTGCAGGTACGCATGGAAGCGTTTCTGCCAGCGCTTCGGCAGCGCTGCAGGGGACCCCCCAGAGCTCTCCAGAAAAGATTTCCCGTCCTCAAAGGGTCTCTTCGCTCTCCAGGTTTTGGACTTTCCGGTGGTAACCAGGTTGATGGTTTACCGCCGGTTCCAGTCGATCTCATTCCCACTCGCCATCTCGATCTCAGCTCGATCGGGTGAATATTACTATCGAACAGCACAGTGGCGGGATCGGCCGTTTGGGATCATCTTGATACGCGCTGACAGTTTTCTCAACACAACTCGAGCGGGACAGCTACAGAGCTGGTAAGCACAGCTCATCGATGTAGAATGATTAGGCGCTCCTGTCGAATCCAGAGGTCTGAACTGGGTCTGTTAGCCGAGCTAGGTCGTAAACCTGTTCGTGTGATTCGAGTCATCTTGACAGACACTCTCGGTTTTCTGTACTTAACTCGAGCTGATGGACAGCTACAGAGCTGATGTTTACAGAAACCTATTCAGAATCATGAGTTGCGTTTTTCTATAGAATCCAGAGCTCTCCACTCGGTCTGCTGCCCGATCTAGAATCATGAAACTATTGGTATTGGTCGAGTCATCTTGAGAAGTGCTCTCGGTTTTCTTCACTCAACTCGCGCTGAGGGGGGCTAAAGTGCTGATGGTCAGAGGAATCGATTTCGAGACATCAGGCGCGTCCGCCTGTCGAACTAGATCTGGGAACTCGGTCTGCTGCCCAATTAGGTCTGCGAAACTACTGTATTGTTCGAGTCATCGAGAGATGCTGTCAGTTTTCTACACTTAACTCAGGCTGTAGGGGGGCTGCAGGGCTGGTAATGACAGGAGTCGATCCGCAGACATCAGACGCGTTCACCTGTCGCATTCAGAGGTAAATGAGTCTGAATGTTGGTAGGTGCTGTCGGTTTTCTGAATTTAAGTCGAGCTAGGAAGCTCTGCGAGTTTCCCGGCTTTCTCGAGGGACACGAGGACCTAGCACATCGACTTAAATGCGCCAGAGGATCCTTTTTCGCTCAGATATCATATTTTGGGTGCAGATCGGTACCGCTGAAACACAAATATCGTCGTTATCAAGCTCAGGTCCAATCGCGTCTGCTATATGCGGGAGAGATGTTCACGCTTGATGCTGAGGCGGTGCGAACCATACATGCTTTTGAGGGCATGTGTCTGCTGCGTATGTGGTGCCGTCGCAAGCCGTCTTCGCTAACATGGGGTGTCTGGCGCCCTGAGATGCTCCACAAGGTGCGACAGCATTTCGCTGAGGCCAATTTCCCATCAGCTGTACAGATGATTGCTTGGAAGAGCTGGACGATGATGAGAAGTATCAAGGAGTATATCTTGTCAGATTGTCACCGTCGACATGTTCAACGGCGTCAGAGCGCAAGTCCTGAGGAAGCCCCGAGTGCGAGGGAACACCTCAGGCAACGTCGCCAAATTTTGCAGGAGGCGTCAGGACGCAAGTCCTGGGGAAGCCCCGAATGCGAGGGAACACCCCAGGCACACGTCGCCACGCTTGGTGCTGATCCTGGGCCTTCCCAGAAGAGAGTACGCTTTGCTGATACACCCTCGCAATCTTTCGCGGGAGCCATCTCACAAGTTGTTGCTGAGAGTATTGCATTGAGTGATAGGCTGGAGGATGTTTCACAGGAGCTCGCCAGGCACATTGCGACCCAGGACGCCAGCTTCAACAGGCAGACCTTGAAAAGACGACGACTGCAGGGACTACGACAAGGGTTTGGTGGTGATTCTTTGGCTTCTGAGAATATTGATTCAGGGAGTGGGTCGGCGGCTCTACTGCCCACACTCTCCCTGCCAGGTCATGATATTGATCACTGCAGTCCTGATAACAGGGCTTTCGTGGACAGCAGAAGGGGATTGCTCATGTACAATGTTGAGTGGACTACGCGCAGGGACATTATGGCAGAATGTTGCCGACTACACGGGAACCGTACTCAGGCATCCACGATCAAGAGGTTGAGAGCTGGCCCAGAGAGAGTGGGCCAGCGTAGCTGGCAGTATCCATACATTCTTACATATGGCAGCTCCTGGTGGTCGAGTGTCGAGACGAGCTATCGTTCTTTCCTGGAGATGTGGCAGAATCTTTTGTGCATGTACGATAAACCAAAGGTATTCCTGTATTTTGTTCAGAACTGGAAGGGCACAGCGGCGTACTATACACCTCCCGAGATGGTGGGTGATACTGAGCGTGTACCGAGTGAGAAAGATGCACAAAAACTTGCTAAGAGGCTGGCGATTATCAACGAGAGGCAGACGGTGTGGGACATTGTAAGTCCAGGATTCGGGGTAGAAATCAAAGGGGATAGTTTACTTGTGAATAACTGGTTGACGGGACGATGGCGATGCGACAACAAACAATACCAGAGACGTGTGGACCGATGTATTAACGTTCTAGATCGAGCTGCGGGGGATCTGGGCATTCGAAGCTCTGGATTGGGGAAAGACTTATATAGGCATGAATTCAGGGAAGATAGCACACGAGCTGATGAACTTACACATTTGGCCCGCGAGGGCCACTGCTTCTACAACCAATATGAGTACATGTTTAGCTTTGAGGACTTTCTACAACCTATCGCCTGTCGTGGTGGATACGATGGGGGAGTTTGCAGCAAAGGGACGGGGTGCGGCTTTTGGCTTCAAGTGGGTTTCATCAATCACAGATATGATTGTAATAAGAGTGTCTCGTGCTCTCCTCTCCCCTCCTCCTCCCCCTACTCCGTGTCCTCTAATATGCCTCTCGTTTGGAGGGATGTGTGCGAAGCCGCGTGGTGCCTAGAGGGTGCTACGATAACCGACGCCGAACTTAGTGCTGCTGAGGCGCTTACTAGCGCTGTTGTGCATTTGGCGCAGCAGATTCTGGCCGCCAGTTGACCCAGCTGGAGCATCGGTCCGAAAACCCAAAAAACCAAGGTTGACGGTTTACCGCCGGCGCCCAGTGGACGCCACCGAGTAACTCGTAGAGCTTCCCTTAGCTAGTTGCTGGAAGCTTAAGAGTAATTCCGGCGCGCTGGAGAGCTAGTTGGCAAGAAAAATCTCGATGGACCTTTTGCTGACTTTTGGTCGGTTGATTTTTTTTTTTCGGAATTCAATTATTCGTTTGAGATCTAGTATTTTTTCTGACCATATTAGATCTCATTCCCGCTCGCCATCTTAATCTCAGCTCGATCGGGTAAATATTTCTGCAAAAAGCATCGCGGCGGGATCGGCTGTTTCGAGTCATCTTGATACGCGTTGTCGGTATTTTGTACTTCACTCGAGCTGTAGGGCAGCTAGAGAGCTGGTAAACACAGCTAATCGATTCAGAATGAGCAGGCGCGTTCGCCTATTGAATCTAGAGGACACCGGTCTGCTAGCTGAGCTAGGAGCAAACCTATTCGTATTGTTCGAGTCATCTTGACAGACGCTCTCGGTTTTCTGTACTTAACTCGAGCTACAGGACAGCTAGAGAGCTCATTCTCACAGAAATCGATTACGAATCGTCAGACAAGTTCGTCCGTTCCATCTAGAGGTCTGAACTCGGTCTTCTGCCCGAGCTAGGTTCGCGACACTATTCGTATTATTCGAGTCATCTTGAGAGGTGCTGTCAGTTCTCTGCACTTAGCTCGTGCTGTAGGGGGCTACAGTGCTCGTACTCGCAGGAATCGATTTGCAGACATCAGGCGCGTCTGCCTGCCAAATCCAGAGCTCAGAACTTGGTGTGCTGCCCGAGCTGGGTCCGCAAATTATTGGTCTTCTTCGAGTCATCTTGAAAGGTGCTGTCTGTTTTCTGCACTTAACTCGAGCTGTAACGGAGCTGCAGGGCTGCTAATCACTGGGATCGATTCGAAGACATCCGTCGCGTCCGTCTGTCGCATCCAGAGCTCTGAACTCGGTCTGCTGCCTGAGCTAGGTCCCCAGAACTATTCGTATTGTTCGAATGATCTTCAGAGGTGCAGTCCGTTTTTCTGCACTCAACTCGGGCTCTAAGGGGGCTGCAGGGCTGTTGATCACAGGAATCGATTCGGAGACATCAGGCGCGCCTGCCTGTTGCATTCAGAGGTCTGAACTCGATCTGATACTCGAGCTAGATTCGTCAAACTATTTGTATTGTTCGAGTTATCTTGAGAGGTGCTGTCGATTTCCGCACGTAACTCGGGCTGTACGAAGCTCGTGGACACAGAAAACGATCCAGAAGCATAAGGGGCGTTGGGCTGTTACATCGAGAGGTCTGAAATCGCTTGGGCTGAAAAACTATTCGTTCTCTCTAATTTTTTTGACATTATATGTTGTCAGGAAGCTCTACGAGTCTCCCGGCGGTAACAAAGGGCTCAAGAACCGCAAGAGTTCTAGCGTGCTCCCCCCTCCTCCTCCACCTCCGCGCGGCCTCCTTCCTCTGGGCGCTGGTCTCTGCTCCCTCTGGGCGCGTTCTCTCCTCCCTCGGGGCGCGCACTCCCCCGCGGGCGCCGCCATAGTATTCTGATTCTGGGAATTTCCAGCCACGTCTTGGGACGAGCCTGAGGACCAGGCTTGGCTTCGGGAGCAGTGGGGTCTTGGCAATTGGCTTGAGACGAGTGAGCAGTAGCTTCAGAGGCAGACTTCATTAGATCTTGACGCGGACAGGCTCATCAGCCCGACGGTCCCCTTTACTCGTACGGAAGGATACCGCTTCGATTCAGTTTTCAGGGTTGCTTCGGCTCAACTCCTTAAACGACGCAGAGAGGAACAAGGCTTTCGTAATCGTTGGAATATCCCCGAAGATCTCCTTAGAGGCGACGTAGGCATTATGTCGGGCTCCGTGGAAGCAGCTGCTGCTACTACGGGTACTAAGAGACAGCGAGGTCCTGATGTTCAGGCACGCAGGGCCCAGGCGCTGGCACAGTTCACGGATCCCTTCCAGCGTATGATGATTGAAGGAATGTTCAAACAGGAAGACGTAGGTGACGATATCCGTGAGACTGTTGAGGCCACAAAGACAGACATCAAGAGGATGGACGGAGTTTTAGCAGAACACACTAAACGTATGGATGAGACGGATAAACGTATGGACGAACTCGAGAAAACACTGAAAACGGTTCAGAATGGGAGTGCGGTATCTACCTTCAGCGCTGGGAGTGGCCTTGCAGACGGGGGCGGTGGAGGAGGCGGGGGTAGGGGCCAATTCTCTCCAACATATATCGAGGTCAAGGGGTGGGTTACATATTGGGCCAATCATCAGAATCGTTGTGCTCAAATGTTGACTTCCGACGACACCATGATACTCCTGGACAATATATCCAAAGTGATTGCCTCAGATGACCAGGCCTTTCTCAGCAAGGAGGGGACAGAGCGTATCAATGCGGGTCGCTACATGTTTGGCAGTTGCCGCATCAAGTTTCTTCCAATGACAGATCGAGAAGTGCTCTATCGTTTCCAGAAGCTTCTCAGGATCATTGTGACTCCCACTGAGCAGCGAGCCCCCTTGCCAGAAGGGACGACTATTCCAGATCCCAGCGTGCTCATCGCAGGTATGACGCAGGTCATCGACCCGACTCTATTACGTTTCAATATCGAATCAGCTCCATGGAAGCGCGACCATGTTCGTGCAGTTGGCCGCTTTTGCGGGGCCTGGCGTAATGTGTGCCAGCGCCACAACGTGGTCCTGGGGGTGAGGGGAGAGGTTGGCCCCCCGAAATCGAACATGTGGGTCAAGGCTCAGGGCGACCGACTCCTCCGCCCGATCTGTATCGCAGAGTTCGGAGCAGCCCAGACGTGGACGATCCATGAGACGCAGTGGGGCCAACTTCAGGCGAAGTTCCCAAATCTTACGATCACAGCGCCGGACTTTGAGATCGAGGTCAACCGCAAGGTGTGACCGAGTCGGCACCGGCTGTCGGGGATCAAGTTGGGATGCTGGAACCTCGACAAGGCTGGTGAGAACAACTTCAGGGGCGTGGAGGTGCTTAACCATATGCGTGCATGTGGTGGTCTTTTCGCGCTTCAGGAGGCCCAGAATATAATTCATGCAGATGCCGCCCGTCTCGGTTGGCAGATCAAGCACAGTGCTTGCAGGAAGGCGGGGCTCCTCTTCGATCGGAGTTGGGCCTCGACGTCCAGGGAATTCGTTACTACCTTCTCTAGATTCGCCATTGGTGTGTTCGGTACTTCCATCTCGCCCTTGGTTGTCTGTTCTCTCTACCTGCCCGATTCTCATCGAGAAGATTGCGAAGCGGAGTATGAACTTACGCTTGAGCGGGTGTCTGCCACTTTCAGAAGCCTCAGACACAGGTATAGCCAGGCCAGCTTTGTTTGTTTGCTTGACGGGAATGTTGAGCTACCGCCACTATGTGAGTTAGAATGCAATGGGGAACTGTACCTTGCCACGGGAGAGGGCTTGAGGAAGGAGGTCAGGACTTTGGCGTGTGGGACGGAGGAGAGGGAGCGTATCAACAGGAGGAGGAGGATGATGGAGATGCTACTGGGGTTCATGCAGACCCACATGTTTAAGGCGGCCAATACCTTTTCTGCAGATAGGCGTCCTACTTGGGAAGCGTGGGGCGAGCAACGAAGCTTCGGACGAATTCAGAAGGTGCTAGATTACATCTTGGTGCCCAGCCGTTGGGAGTGCACAGAGTGTGAAGTTTCTTGGTGTTATGCCAGAGGAGGAAGGAGGAATAGGAGTCGATTAAGTGATCATGCACTTCTAACTGGGCAGTTTGCATCGCCTGGCCGTGTGATTGTGCGACGTGACGACAGGGAGCGGGTGGAGCCACCAGCGCCTTCTTTGGTAGGATATCGATGCGTGACATGGGGCGATGAGCTCAATGCTAGGAGGAGGGTGGATCGGAGCTTGGGAGATGTTGTGTTTCGTGGGCTTCCCGCGCGTTCTCTCGAGATGGAGCCAGCCAGCTTGCCTAGCACGCTCATTCAGTCTTTTGTTGCTGCTCCTGACGTGGACTTTACCACGGCGCAGAGTGGCAAGCAGAGGCCACCTGTGAGGCCGACCGAGTTGACTCGGCTTTTGGAGAGATGGCGGGAACTACCGTCAGACACGACTCCAGAGGAAAAGAAACGTTTCAGGAGTGAGATTAATCTACTTCGCCGTCGATATCGCAGAGATGTTGCAGCTTGGAAGTGTCCCCTCAATCGTCGAAAGACTCGTCATCATATTAAACACTTGGTGGTGGAGGGCCAGGAGACGGAGGACAGGGAGGTTTGGAGGAAGGAGCTCGACAGTTTCTGCAGAAATAAACTTTCATCGGATCAGATGCGGGAGGAGAACACTAGTATGATGGAGGAGATCAAGGAGAAGGCGAGGGAGGAGCTTTGTAGCAGCACGTATTCGACCATCACTATGGCGTTACTCGGACGTGGGCGGGCGCGCCTTCGTACACAACGAGCCACACGGCCAGATCGAGTACCGTGTGAGGTGTTAAGGTGTCTCCCTTGGACGGTATTGCGCAACATCCGACGCCTGTTCGACGATATGCTACACATGTGCACACCGTACCCCTCCTCTTGGCGTGATATCCTCATCTCCTTTATGCCCAAGCTTCCTGGCATCACTGATCTTAAGGACGGTAGGCTTCTATGTATGCAGAACGCTATTGCACGATGGTATAGCACATGTATTGTTATTCTTGTGGAACAACATGTTGAGCGAAACGGTCTCTTTCGCCCTCTCGGACTTTACGGTTTCCAATCTAATCGCACCACGAACGAGATCACGGCGAGCTTGAAACACATCGGCCAGCATGCTTCTACATGGGGCAAGGGGGAAACAGCACATCTGGCCAACGCAGATATCCTACAGGCCTTCGACCATTGCACGGTAGCCAATGTTAGACGGGGTTTACAGCACGCACATGTACCTTATCATCTTCAGTATGCATTTCTTGATCCACTGTGTGATAGTGTGGGTACGGTTTGCCATGAAAGTATCGAGGTGGAGGGTGTGGGATGGGATAGATGTATTAGAACGGGCGGAGCCGGGGGACCCCTAGGTTTCAATTTAATTATCGCTGCGATGTGGCAGGAAAGCTTTCGACAATGGGATAGACAGAACATAGGCTATCAAGTGTGTTTGAAAACTGGGGACCCCATGGATTCTGGCAAGTCGTCCTACACGTCGGTCGTCAATCACTTCGTATGGGCAGATAATTGCTACATCTTGGCACGAAGCAGGGAAGAATTGGCACACATGATTCACGACCTTACTGTTAGACTCCAAGATTTCGGCATGCGCTGGAAACCCTCAAGCTTGCTTTACATGGTCTTCGGAGCCGACGCTGCGAGAGATGCTGAGGGGCAGATCCTATCTTCAGCCGACTTGCTTGTTCCCTTCCAGAATGACGTAATGCGGTTCAGGCGTGTTACGGAGATGACGAATCTAGGTATCCAGCTGTTCTCTGACTATAAGTACTCTTCACACCTTGACGTGGACTCTAGAATTGAGGCGGCTCGTCGGACATTTTATTCCCAGGCAGGATATTTTCGGAACAATAGCACGCCTCTTAAGGATAAGTTCCTACGGTACCAGCAAAAGGTTCAGAGTATTGCCCTCTTCGGTGCGGACGGTTGCACGGCCGACAAGGACAGCCTCCATGCCTTGCACGCGTTTGAGGGCAAGTCTTTGTGCTTCATGCTTCGATGCCGTCGAGAACCAGACGAATCCTATGCTACATGGAATGAGAGAAGATACAACGCCGCCAGATCGAAGTTCGCAGAGGCTGGGTATCGCAGCTTGGTCCAGAGATTTCTCCGGGCTCAGTGGCTGCTGGCGGAGGATGTTTCGGCATACGCGCAGAGGGTGTATCAGGGAGAGGACATGACGGACAAGC
Source organism: Prorocentrum cordatum (assembly GCA_963575745.1). Lineage (NCBI taxonomy): Eukaryota > Dinophyceae > Prorocentrales > Prorocentraceae > Prorocentrum > Prorocentrum cordatum. The sequence goes on from CAUYUJ010017791.1 coordinate 185,810, forward strand.
ACAGAGCATGGAGTGATGCACGCATGTGTTTGATTGCCTTTGGAATAAGTTATGACACGCAGCGCACACTTGAGGGAGAAGCCCTTCGCGCATTCGGCAAGTGGAGGGAATGCGGAGTTATGAAACGCTGGAGGTCAGGAGGGCAAGCGATTGGACAACGTTGTTGGCAGACCCCCTTTCATGAGTTCTTTGGCCCGCGGTGGTGGGAAGTATTCCAGGGAGGCCTTCATGCCTTCATGCAGTTTGCAGCTCATCATTGTACACCCTCTATGCTCAAGCTTTTCCAGAAGAAATGCAAAGGTATCCATGATGGTAACTCCCCCGTCTTTCTAGCTGAACGAAATGAGGAGTATGTTGTTACAGATGGCGATTCTCCTGCTGCACGCCTGCGATTCAGTAAGAGATTAGCTATCCACAATTTGAAGAGCACTTGTTGGGACGTGACTTCTGGAGGCGTGCCGCTGGAGATCACAGGAGATTCTCTTCTTATCATTTGCTGGCTTTGCGGCCTCTGGAAGGCTGATAATCACTTGTACCAGACACGTGTTGATAATATGATAAATACTTTAGAAGGAATGTGTTGTATGTATGGTGTCAGACCTGCTGAAGCAGGACGCGATCTTCTCAAGCATGAGTTTCGGGAATGGAACGAGAAAGCCGACCTCCTTACCCACCAGGCCCGCGAGGGCCACCAATACACGAACGAACAGTACCAGTTGCAGCCATACGAACAGTCATGCTACGAACCTTGCCTCATCAAAGCGGGCTTTGATGGTGGTGTGTGCAGCCTGGGAGCTGGAAGTGGAGCTTGGATTCAGATTGGATTGCGATCTCGATTCTCCCATCTATCGCCCACCTCTTCTTTCTGTGAATCCCCACAGATTATCTTCAAGGACGTTTATGTTTGCTCCTTTGCTCTCCAAGACGGGTCCACGGTGACGGATGCGGAACTCTCCGCTGCAGAGTGCGTCATTGCAGCACTCCCACGGGTTTTGCAGGCCTATTTTAGCGATAAGTTGTGTGATTGATGATTCTCATTTGTGTTGTTGCCTTCATGCGTGCACACATTTGTGTTGATGTACACACTCCTTATAAGAGCTGCCAGAGGCTACCGCCTAAGCCGCCCCCCACGCGCTTGGCGTGGTGAGGCTTTCGCCTTAGCCGCTCGGTGGCCCGCGTTTGGCGTGCCCGCCCGCTTCGGACTGGACTGGGCCTTGGGGCCCGTGAGTCCGCGAAACGAAAAACAAAGGTTGACGGTTGACCGCCGGCGCCCAGTCCTCTTTGCTCTTCGGGTTTTGGACGCTGCCAAGTGTTCTCCGTCCGCTCTCCGGGTTTTGGACGCTACCAAGTTGCGGAGAGCTCTCCAAGAGCTAGATGGTTTTAGACTAGAAGCCGAACGGTGGTGATGCCCGCCAGCGGCCCATCTTCGCCGCTCCAGAATCCTCGTTGCAGTTCGTTTCGGGTCGCTGCGGGTCCGGCTTCCGGCGCGCGTCCACGAGTTTCTTCACGCGTGCACGCGCGCGTGTGAGCGTTCCAGGCAGCGCTTTCGTACCTCTCCAGGGGAGCCCCCCAGTCCAGGGAATATTTTCCGTTCCCGGCGATCCCGCTCTCCTGGTGATTCGTAGAGCATCTCTAAGCTAGCACCTGGAAGCTTAAGACTATTTCGAACGCACTTGGCTTCAAAAATCTCGACGGAACTTTTGGTGACGTTTGCCCAGTTGAAAATTATGTTCTCAAAATTTGAACATTCGTTAGAGCTCTAGTATTTTTTACCGTGATATTCGATCTTATTCCCGCTCGCCATCTCAATCTCAGCTCGATCGGGTGAATATTACTATCGAAAAGCCCTGTGGTGGGATCGACCGTTTTGCGTCATCTTGATACGCGCTGACGGTTTTCTGAGCATAACTCGAGCTTTAAGACAGCTACAGAGCTGGTAAGCACAGCTAATCGATGTAGAATGATAAGGCGCGTTGGCCTGTTGAATTCAGAGGTCTGAACTCGGTCTGTTAGCCGAGCGAAACTATTCGTATTGGTCGAGTCATCTTGAGAAGTGCTCTCGGTTTTCTTCACTCAACTCGCGCTGAGGGGGGCTACAGTGCTGATGGTCAGAGGAATCGATTCCAAGACATCAGGCGCGTCCGCCCGTCGAATCCAGGGCTCGGAACTCGGTCTGCTGCCCGAATTAGGTCTGCGAAACTACTGTATTGTTCGAGTCATCCTGAGAGGTGCTGTCGGTTTTCTGCACTTAACTCGGGCTGTGGGGGGCTGTAGGGCTGGTAATGACAGAAGTCGATTCGCAGACATCAGACGCGTCCGCTTGTCGCATTCAAAAATATTCACTATGCGTCGGAATCTTGGTAGGTGCTGTCGGTTTTCTCAACTTAAGTCGAGCTAGGAAGCTCTACGAGTCTCCCGGCGGTCACCAAGGTTGACGGTTTACCGCCGGCGCCCAGTTTTGGACGCTCCCAAGTGGGCGCTACCGGTGATTGGTTCAAAAGAACTAGTATAGCTTCCCTAAGAAAGTTATTGCTGGAAGCTTAAGAGTAATTCCGGCTCGCTGGAGAGCTAGTTGGCAAGAAAAATCTGGACGGATCTTTTGCTGACTTCTGGTCGGTAGAACATTTTGTTCGTTTGAGCTCTAGTATTTCTTCCCGTGATATTCGATCTTATTCCCGCTCGCCATCTCGATCTCAGCTCGATCGGATACCTTTTACTGCCAAAAAGCACACTGGCGGGATCAGCCGTTTCGAGGCATCTTGATACGTGTTGTCGATATTTTGTACTTACTCGAGATAGCCGACAGCTGTAGAGCTGGTAAGCACACTTCACCGATTCAGAATAATGAGGCGCGTTCGTCTGTTGCATCCAAAGGTCTGAAATCGGTCTGCAAGCTGAGCTAGATCCCCAAACCTATTTGTATGGTTTGAGTCGTCTTGACAGGCGCTCTTGGTTCTCTGTACTTAACTCGAGCTAAATAACAGCTACAGAGCTGATACTCGCAGAAACCGATTCAGAATCGTGCGCTGCGTTCGTTTGTTGACGAATGAAAGACATCAGGGGTGTCCGCCTGTCGAATCCAGAGCTCGGAATTGGGTCTGCGCGAAACTATTCGTACTCTTGGAGTCATTCTAAGAGATGCTCTCGGTTTTCTGCACTTAACTTAGGCTCTAGGGGGACTGCAGGGCTGGCAATCACAGGATCGATTCGGAGGCATCAGACGTGTCCGTCTGTCGCATTCAGAGGTCTGAACTCGGTCTGATACTCGAGCTAGGTCGCCAAATTATTCGTATTACTCGAGTCATCTTGGGACGTGCTGTCGATTTACGCACGCAACTCGGGCTGTAGGAGAGCTACAGAGCTCGTACAGAAGAGAAGACAATCCAGAAGCATCGGGGGCGTTCGGCTGTTCTCTGGAATTCTTTGTTCGACATTATACATTGTCAGGAAGCTCTACGAGTCCCCCGGCGGTAAGAAAGGTTGACGGTTTACCGCCGGCGCCCAGTTTTGTTCTGCCCGAAGTAGGTCCGGAAACTATTCGTATTGTTTGAGTCTTCCTGAGAGGTGCTGTCGGTTTCCTGCACTTAACTCGGGCTGTAGGGGGGCTGCAGGGCTGGTAATCACAGGAATCGATTCGCAGAGATTAGACGCGTCCGCCTGTCGCATTCAGAGGTCTGAACTCGGTCTGATTCTCGAGCTAGGTTTGCCGAACTATTCCTATTGTTCGAGTCATCTTGAGAGGTGCTTTCGATTTACGCACGTAACTCGGGCTGTAGGAGAGCTACAGAGCTCGTATAGAAGAGAATCCAATATCAGGGGCGTTCGGCTGTTGCATCGAAAGGTCTGAAATGGCTTGGGATGAATGAAAATTGTTCGTTCTCTAAAATTTTTCGACATTATATATTGTCAGGAAGCTCTACGAGTCCCCCGGCGGTAAGAAAGGTTGACGGTTTACCGCCGGCGTCCAGTGGGCGCTACCAAGTGGTGGGTTGAAAATTTTGTTCTTGACAAGTAACTCGTAGAGCTTTTCTTAGCAAGTGGTTGCTGGAAGTTTTCAGGGTACTTCCGGGGCGCTGGAGAGCTAGTTGGCAAGAAAAATCTCGACGGACCTTTTGCTGACTTTTGGTCGTTTGAAAATTTTGTTCTCAAAATTTGAACATTCGTTAGAGCTCTAGTATTTTTTCCCGTGATATTCGATCTTATTCCCGCTCGCCGTCTTGATCTCAGATCGATCGGGTAGATATTACTGCCAAAAAGCACTGCGGCGGGATCGGCTGTTTCGGGTCATCTTGACACGCGTTGGCGGTTTTCTGAACATAACTCGAGCTATAGAAGAGCCACAGAGCTGGTGAGCACACCTTATCGAAGCAGAATGATCAGGCGCGTTCGCCTGTTCCATCCAGAGGTCTGAACTCGGTCTGCTAGCCGAGCTAGGTGCGCAGACCTATTCGTATTATTCGAGTCATCTTGACAGACGCTCTCGGTTTTTTGGTACTTAACTCGAGCTATACGACAGCTACAGAGCTGATACTTACAGAAACTGATTCATAATCATCAGTCGCGGTGTTTGTTGAATCCAGATCTCTGAACTCGGTCTGCTGCCCGATCTAGAATTGCGAAACTATTTGTATTGTTCGAGTGATCTTGAGAGGTGCTGTCGGTTTTCTGTACTTAAGTCAGGCTGTAGGGAAACTATAGGGCTGGTAATCTCAGGGTTCGATTCGGAGACATCAGGCGCGTCCTTCTGTCGAATCCAGAGCTCGGAACTCGGTCTGCTGCCCGAGCTAGGTCCGCGAAACTATTCGTATTGTTCGAGTCATCTTGAGGGTCGCTGTCGGTTTTCTGCACTTAACTCGGGCTGTAGTGTGGCTGCAGGGCTGGTAATCACAGGAATCGGTTCGGGGACATCAGACGCGTCCCACTATTGCATTCAGAGGTCTGAACTCGGTCTGATACTCGAGCTAGGCTTGCCGAACTGTTCGTATTGTTCAGTCATCTTGAAAGGTGCTGTCGATTTACGCACGTAACTCGGGCTGTAGGAGAGCTACAGAGCTCGTATAGAAGACAATCCAACATCAGGGGCGTTCGGCTGTTGCATCGAAAGGTCTGAAATCGCTTGGGCTGAAAAACTATTCGTTCTCTACAATTTTTTCCGATATTATATACTGTCAGGAAGCTCTACGAGTCCCGCGGCGGTAAGAAAGGTTGACGGTTTACCGCCGGCGCCCATTGGGCGCTACCAAGTGGTCGGTTGAAAATTTTGTTCTTGAAATTCCTGAATCCGTTTGAGCTCTAGTATTTTTCTCGTGATTTTCGATCTTATTCCCGCTCGCCATCTTGATATCAGCTCGATCGGGCACCTTTTACTGCCAGAAAGCGTCCAGGCGGGATCGACCGTTTCGAGTCATCTTGATACGCGCTCTCGGTATTTTGACTTAACTCGAGATAGAGTACAGCTACAGAGCTGATGCGCACACCTCATCGATTCAGAATGATCAGGCGCGTTCGTCTGTTGTATCGAGAGGCCTGAACTTGGTCTGCTAGCCGAGCTAGGTCCGCAAACCTATTCGTATTATTGGAGTCATCTTGACAGGCGCTCTGGGTTTTCTGTCTTCAACTCGAGCTATATGACAGCTACAGAGCTGATTATTACAGAAACTGATTCAGAATCATTTGTTGGAGTCATCTTGAGAGTTGCTGTCGATTTGCGCACATAACTCGGGCTGTAGGAGAGCTTCAGAGTCCGTGCAGAAGACAATCCAGAAGCATCGGGGGGCGTTCGGCTGTTGCATCGAGAGGTCTGTCGCTTGGGCTGAAAAACTATACGTTCTCTGCAATTTTTTGTCAACATCATATAATGTCAGGAAGCTCTACGAGTCCCCCGGCGGTAGGAAAGGTTGACGGTTTACCGCCGGCGCCCAGTTGGCCGATCCGGCCAGAAAGGACAAAGTGATGACTTTTGGGTGGTTTTGCGAAAAATTGAAAGATATTTGACAATTGATTTTGAGAAAGCAGATTTCGCACCTGTAGTGGGTTATGGCGCGTCCGCCAGTAAAATTTTCAGGCCCATAGGTGCAGTATTACTATTGAAACAGTTGGAGGGACCGACGTTGGTAAAAACAGAAAAACAGAAAAAAGTGCTCTAGACGCTTCCTTCATGCTTAACGAGAGGCGCCGTGTGAGAACAGAGCTCTACGAGGGCCCCGGCGGTAACCTGGTTGACGGTTTACCGCCGGTTCCCATTGGCCGACCCGATAAAAAGAGACAGTGTACAACTTTGGGTGGTTCTGCAAAATTTCAAAGATATTCGACAATTCAGTTTGAGAAAGCATAATTTTACGCCGAGCATTGGCATATAAACTTTCTTCCCTGAGCAGCTTAGCTCTCTAGAGCCAGTTTTACTATCGGAAAATTAGGAGCAACCAACATGAAAGCGACACGGAAAAATGTGAACTCGATTTTTTTCTAGAAATACCCCGAGAAGCTCTCTGCTTCGATCCTGAGCACTCTTACGCGTGCAAGGAGCTCTACGAGGTGCCAGGCGGTGACCAGGTTGACGGTTCACCGCCGGCGCCAGTTGCTCTCGGGGTTTTGGACGCTACCAAGTACCTCGTAAAGTTTTTCGTTATCGATGAGCTAGAGAAATTCCGGCGCAGGATGCAGCTAGTACCTCGTAGAGCTCTTCGGCAAAGAGCTAAGATGAATTCGGGCGCAGGAGCTAGTTGGCCGGCCCGACGAAAAGAGATTGCTCAGATTTGAAAGATAGTTGACAATTCGTTTTGAGAAAGCAGACTTTTTACGCCGAGCATTGGCATATGAACCTTGTTTTCTGAGCAGCTCAGCTCTCTAGAGCCAGTTTTAGTATTAGTGGACTTCCCGGAACCGACTTCATCTTCACTCCGAAAATCTCAATTTGACGTTTTTCTAGAAACGCTCGAAGAAGCTCTCCGCTTCGATCCTGAGCTTTCTCACGCGTGCAAGGAGCTCTACGAGGTTCCCGGAGGTGACCAGATTGACGGTTCAGGCGCCAGTACCTCGTAGAGCTCTTCGGCATCAATGAGCTGGAAAAATTCCGGTGCGGGGTGCAGCTAGTACCTCGTAGAGCTCTTCGGCATCGATCAGCAAGAGGAATTCCGGCGCGGGGTGGAGCTAGTTGGACCACCCGGCCAGAAAGGACAAAGTGGTAACTTTTGGGCGATTTTGCAAATATTTGAAAGATATTTGACCATTTCTTTGAGAAAGCAGATTTTTCTCACCTGTAAACGATTATGAGGGCCTCTCTGTCTTAATATGAGCTCTGTAGGCGCACTTTCACTGTCAAAACACTTGGCGGAACGAACTTCACGTCGACATAAAAATATCAATTTTGCCTTCTTCGAGAAATGCCTCCAGAAGCTCTCTCTTTCGACTCTGAACTCTCACGCGTGAAAGGAGCTCTACGAGATGTTGAACAGGTTGACGGTTCACCGCCAGTGCCAGTTCCTGCCCTGGCAACCATGAGCAAGAGGAATTCGGGCGCGGGGTGCAGCTCAGAGCTCCTAGAGCTTCCCTTAGCTAGTTGCCGGAAGCTTAAGAGTACCTCGAAGAGGTCTTTGGCAACGATTCCCGGATAGCCTCTTGGGCTAGATAGGGTTGTCAGAAGAGAAGCCGGCGGGTGCGCGTGCGCCGCCGCACCCCTCCGCCCACCGCTCCACGTTCCCTTCTGTGGCTACCACGTAGAGCTCTTCGGCAAGATGAGCTAAGAGGAATTCCTGCGCAGGGTGGAGCTAGTTGGCCGACCCGACCTTACGAGGCAATATTCCCGGAGAGCTCTCTGAGAGCTAGAAGGTTTCCGATTCGAAGCCGGGCGGTGGTGGTGCCCGCCAGCAGCTCATCATCTTGACGCGCGTTCACGGTTTTCTCTACTTCTCTCAAGATTTAGGAGAGCTACAGAACTGCTACTTACAGCAAATGATTCAAAATCATCAGGCGCGTTTGTCTATCCCATCGAGAGTTCTGAACTCAGTCTATTACTCGAGCTAGATCTGCGAAACTATTCGATCTGAGAGGTGCTGTCGGTTTCCCTTAACTGAAGATTTAGGCACGCTAGAGAGCTAGTGCGCATATAACCCGATCCAGTATCACGGCGCGTTCTTTTTTTGCATGGAGAGGTCTCAACTCGGTCTGGCACTCGAGCTAGGTCCACAAAACGAAGAATTACAACAACGTGTTTTTCGAGCGTCTTTCTTCGCGCTTGAGAAAGCCTTTTTTGTATGCGCAGCGTCGCTCGAAAGCAGAGCTCTACGAGGCTCCTGGCGGTTACCTGGTTGACGGTTCACCGCCGGATCCCAGTTCCGCACACCTTCGTATTCTCTGAGTCATTTTGACGAGTTTATGTACTTAACTCACGATTCAGAACAGCTAAAGAGCTGATACGCACATGAAAGGATTCGGTATCATAGGCGCGTCCGTCCGTCGCATCGAGCGGCCTGAACTCGGTCTGCTACTCGAGCTAGTCCGCAAAACTGTTCGTATTCTTCAAGTTCTCTTTGCAGGCGCTGTCGGTCTTCTGTAATTTACTGAAGCTGTAGCAGAGTTGCAGAGCTGATACGCACAGACACCAATCCAAATCATCAGGGGCGTTTGGCTGGAGCATCTAGAGCTCTGAACACAGTCTACTACAGCTAGATCCGCAAAGCTATTCGTATGCGACCGATTTGTTTTCGAACTGATGGTGAGTTTTACCACTTAACTCGAGCTGCAGATGAGCTTGAGAGCTCTTTCGCACAGAAATCTTTGATAAACTCCCTTAATCTGTACCAGGCAGCCCCGCGCGAGAAAAGAGCTCTACGAGGCTCCCGGTGGTAACCTGGTTGACGGTTTAACGCCGGCTCTATACCTCGTAGAGCTCTTCGGCGAGATAAGCGAGGAGGAATTCGGGCGCAGGGTGGAGCTAGTTGACCGACCCGACCTTCAGAGACAATGTGTTAACTTTGGGTCGGCTTGTCAATCTTTGTGAGCTTCCCTCAGCTAGTTGCTGGAAGCTTGAGATTAATTCCGGCGCGCTGGAGAGCTAGTTGGCAAGAAAAATATCGACGGACCTTTTGCTGACTTTTGGTCGGTTGGAAATTTTGTTCTCGAAATTCAACCATTCGTTGGAGCTCTAGTATTTTTCTCCGTAATATTCGATCTCATTCCCGCTCGCCGTCTTGATCTCAGATCGGCCGTTTCGAGTCATCTCGACAGGCGGTGCGGTTTTTTTGTTGTTGTACTTAACTCGAGTTATAGGACAGCTACAGAGCTGATGCTTAGATTAACCGATTCAGAATCACCAGTCGCGTTTGTCTGTTGAATCCAGAGAGCTCTGAACTCGGTCTGCTGCCCGAGCTAGGTTCGCGAAACTATTCGTATTGTTCGAGTCATCTTGAGAGGTGCTGTCAGTTTTCTGTACTTAACTCGGGCTGTAGGGGGGCTACAGGGCTGGTAATCACAGGAATCGATTTGCAAACATCAGGCGCGTCCGTCTGTCGAATCTAGAGCTCGGAACTCGGTCTGCTGCCCGAGCTAGGTCCGCGAAGCTATTCGTATTGCTGGAGTCATCTTGAGAGGTACTGTCGGTTTCCTGCACTTAACTCGGGCTGTAGGGGGGCTGCAGGGCTGGTTAACACAGGAATCGATTTGGAAACATCAGGCGCGTCCGCCTGTCGCATTTAGAGGTCTGAACTCGGTCTGATACTCGAGCTAGGTTAGCGAAACTATTCGTATTGTTCGAATCTTGAGAGGTGCTGTCGATTTTCGCAAGAAGAATTTCGATGGATGACGAACGCGCCTGATGATTCTGAATTGGTCTCTGTAAGTATCAGATCTGTAGCTATCCTAAATCTCGAGATAAGTACAGAAAATCGTCAACGCGTGTCAAGATGACTCTAAACGGCCGTCGGTTCCAGCAAGTGTTTTGATAGTAAAATTGCAGCTACGGACTTGAGAATCTGACTGGCAGACGCGGCATAACCCACTACAGGTGAGAAAAGTACCGGTTCCCAAGACGAATTTTCAAACTGGGCGCCGGCGGTAAACCGTCAACCTTTCTTACCGCCGGGGGACTCGTAGAGCTTCCTGACTATATATAATGTCGAAACAATTGCAGAGAACGAATAGTTGTTCAGCCCATGCGATTCCAGACCTGTCGATGCAACAGCCGAACGCCTCTGATGCTGGTGGATCGTTTTCTGTGCGTACGAGCTCTGTAGCTCTCCTACCGCCCGAGTTTTTGGTCTGCTGCTCGAGCTAGGTCCGCAAACCGCTACAGAGCTGGTACGCACATGAAAGGATTCGGTATCATAAGGCGCGTCCGTCTGTCGCATCGAGCGGTCTGAACTCGGTCTGCTACCCGCTAGGTCCGCAAAACTATTCGCATTCTTCAAGTTCTCTTTGCAGGCGCTGTCGGTCTTCTGTACTTAACTGAAGCTGTAGCAGAGTTGCAGAGCTGGTACGCACAGAAACCGATCCATAATCATCAGGGGCGTGCGGCTGGAGCATCTGGAGCTCTAAACACAGTCTGCTACAGCTAGATCCGCAAAACTATTCGTATGCGACCGATTTGTTTTCGAACCTATGGTGAGTTTTTCCACTTAACTCGAGCTGCAGGAGCTTGAGAGCTCTTTCGCACAGAAATCTTGGATAAACTCCCTTAATCTGTACCAGGCAGCCCCGCACGAGAAAAGAGCTCTACGAGGCTCCCGGTGGTAACCTGGTTGACGGTTTACCGCCGGCTCCCAGTTTTGGGTAGATTTTTCAATCTTTGTGCAAAATTTGAAAATTCGTTTTGAGAATCCGTATTTTTCCCACCTGTATTGGGTTATGATGCGTCCGCCAGTTAAATTCTCAGGTCTGTAGCTGCAATATCACTATCAAAACACTTCCTGGAACCGACGGCCGTTTCGAGTCATCTTGACACTTATCTCGAGATTTAGGACAGCTACAGAGCTGATACTTACAGAATCCGATTCAGGCGCGTTAGTCTCTCCCATCTAGAGCTCTGAACTGGGTCTGCCGCTCGAGCTAGGTCCGCAAATATATTCGTATTCCTGAAGTCATTTTGACGAGTACTGTCGGTTTTCTGCACTCAACACACAATTCAGAAAAGCTACAGAGCTGCACATGAGAGAATTATGTATCATTAGGCGCGTCCGTCTGTTGCATCGAGCGGTCTGAACTCGGTCTGCTACCCGAGCTAGGTCCGCAAAAATATTCGTATTCTTCAAGTTATCTTTGCAGGCGCTGTCGGTCTTCTGTACTTAAATGAAGCTGCAGCAGAGTTGCAGAGCTGCTACGCACAGAAACCGATCCAGAATCATGAGAGGCGTTCGGCTGGAGCTCTAAACACAGTCTGCTACCCGAGCTAGGTCCGCAAAACTATTTGTACGCGACCGTTTTTTTTCGAACTGATGTTGATTTTTTCACTTAACTCGAGCTGCAGATGAGCTTGAGAGCTCTTTCGCGCAGGAATCTGGGAGAAGACTCTCTTAATGTGTAACGGGCAGCCCCGCACGAGAAAAGAGGTCGAGGCTCCCGGTGGTAACCTGGTTGACGGTTTACCGCCGGCTCCCACTTCCGCAGCGTGTCCCGGAGCGCTTGCAACTCGTGGAGCTTCCCTTAGCTAGTTGCTGGACGCTTAACTTGTCGAGCTTCCCTTAGCTAGTTGCTGGAAGCTTAAGAGCAATTCCGGCGCGCTGGAGAGCTAGTTGGCAAGACAAATCTCGACGGACCTTTTGCTGACTTTTGCTCGGTTGAAAATTTTGTTCTCGAAATTCAACCATTCGTTAGAGCTCTAGTATTTTTTCCCGTGATATTCGATCTCATTCCCGCTCGCCGTCTTGATCTCAGGTCGATCGGGTACCTTTTACTGCCAAAAAGTAGGCAGGCGGGATCGGCTGTTTCGAGTTATGTTGACAGGCGTTGACGGTTTTTTGTACTTAACTCGAGCTATTGGACGGCTACAGAACTGTTACCTACAGAAACCGATTCAAAATCATCAGATGCGTTTGTCTGTTGAATCCAGAGCTCTGAACTCGGTCTGCTGCCCGAGCTAGGTCCGCGAAACTATTCGTATTGTTCGAGTCATCTTGAGAGGTGCTGTCAGTTTTCTGTACTTAACTCGGGCCTTTAGGGGGGCTACAGGGCTGGTAATCACAGGAATCGATTTGCAAACATCAGGCGCGTCCGTCTGTCGAATCTAGAGCTCGGAACTCGGTCTGCTGCCCGAGCTAGCTCCGCGAAGCTATTCGTATTGTTCGAGTCATCTTGAGAGGTGCTCTCGGTTTTCTGCACTTAACTTGGGCTGTAGGGGGGCTACAGGGCTGGTAATCACAGGAATCGATTTGGAGACATCAGGCGCGTCCGCCTGTCGCATTCAGAGGTCTGAACTCGGTCTGATACTCGAGCTAGGTTCGCGAAACTATTCGTTTTGTTCGAGTCATCTTGAGAGGTGCTGCCGATTTTCGCACGTAACTCGGGCTGTAGGAGAGCTACAGAGCTCGTACGCACAGAAAACGATCCAGAAGCATCCGGAGCGTCCGGCTGTTGCATCGAGAGGTCTGAAATCGCTCGGGCTGAAAAACTATTCGTTCTCTGCAATTTCTTTCGACATTATATATGGTCAGGAAGCTCTACGAGTCTCCCAGCGGTAAGGAAGGTTGACGGTTTACCGCCGGCGCCCAGTAAGAGTAATTCCGGGGCGCTGGAGAGCTAGTAACTCGTAGAGCTTCCCTTAGCTAGTTGCTGGAAGCTTAAGAGCAATTCCGGCGCGCTGGAGAGCTAGTGGCAAGACAAATCTCGACGGACCTTTTGCTCGGTTGAAAATTTTGTTCTCGAGATTCAACCATTCGTTAGAGCTCTAGTATTTTTTCCCGTGATATTCGATCTCATTCCCGCTCGCCGTCTTGATCTCAGGTCGATCGGGTACATTTTACTGCCAAAAAGTAGGCAGGCGGGATCGGCTGTTTCGAGTTATGTTGACAGGCGTTGACGGTTTTTGTATTTAACTCGAGCTGTAGGACAGCTACAGAGGTGATACGTACAGAAACCGATTAGAATCATGAGGCGCGTTCGTCTGTTGCATCCAGAGGTATGAACTCTGTCTGCTGCCCGAGATAGGTCCGCGAAACTATTCGTAATGTTCGAGTCATCTTGAGAGGTGCTGTCAGTTTTCTGTACTTAACTCGGGCTGTAGGGGGGCTGCAGGGCTGGTAATTGCAGAAACTGGTTCGAAAACATCAGGCGCGTCCGCCTGTCGCATGCAGAGGTCTGAAATCGGTCTGCTACTCGAGCTAGTTCCGCAAAACTATTCGTATCGCTTGGGTCATCTCGACAGCAACTGTTGGTTTTCTGTACTTAACTCGAGCTCTAGGGGAGCTACAGAGCTGATACGCACAGAAACAGATGTAGAATAATCAGGCGCGTTCGTCTGTTGCACCCAAAGGTCTGAACTCGGTCTGCTACTCGAGCTAGGTCCGCAAAACTATTCGTATTCTTCGAGATGGTATTTTCTACACGCTGCAGATGAGCTATAGAACTGTTCAGCACAGCAATGGGATATCACTAGACGCCTGAGATCAGTCTGCTATCAGCGCTCGGGCTGAAAAACTATTCGTTCTCTGCTAATTCTTTGGACATAATACATGGTCAGGAAGCTCTACGAGTCCCCCGGCGGTGAGAAAGGTCGACGGTTTACCGCTGGCGCCCAGTTGGCAAGAAAAAACTCGACGGACCTTTTGATGACTTTTTGTCGGTTGAAAATTTTGTTCTCGAAATTCCTCAATTCGTTTAAGCTCTAGTATTTTTTCCCGTGGTATTCGATCTTATTCCCGCTCGCCGTCTTGATCTCAGCTCGATCGGGTACATTTTACTGTCAAAAAGCGCAGGGGCGGGATCGGCTGTTTCGAGTTATGTTGACAGGCGTTGACGGTTTTTTTTTTTACTTAACTCGAGCTGTAGGGGAGCTACAGAGCTGATACTCACACAAGCCGATTCAGAATCATACCTCGTAGAGCTCTTCGGCAAGATGAGCTAAGAGGAATTCGGGCGCAGGGTGGAGCTAGTTGGCAGACCCGACCTTAAGAGACAATCTGGGGACCTGGGGCCTGTTTCGCTAAGATTTGAAAGATATTTGACCATTCATTTTGAGAAACCAGATTTTTCTCACGTGTAGTGAGTTTTGCCGCGCCTGCCAGTTCAATTCTCAGATCCGTAGCTGCAGTATTACTATCAAAACACTTGAGGGAACCGACAGTGTTCCGAGTCATCTTGACACGCGTTCACGGTTTTCTGTACTTATCTCGAGATTTCGAACAGCTACAGAGCTCGAACTTACAGAAACCGATTTAGAATCATCAGGCGTGTTCGTCTGTTGCATCCAGAGGTCTGAACTCGGTCTCCTATTTTGACCAGTGCTGTCGGTTTTCTGTACTTAATTCAAGATTCAGAGGAGCTACAGAGCTGGTGCGCACATGAACCGATTCAGTTTCACCAGACGCGTTCGTCTGTTGCATCGAGAGATCTGTACTCGGTCTGCAACTCGAGCTAGGTCCGCGACACTATTCGTATTTCTGAAATTCTCTACACAGGTGCTGTCGGTTTTCTGTACTTCACTCGAGCTGTAGTTGAGCTAGCGATCTGGTAACCACAGAAATCAATTCAGAATCATCAGCGGCGTTCGGCTGCAGCATCTGGAGCTCTGACCAGAGTCTGCTATACTCAGCTAGGTCCGCAAAACTATTCGTATGCGACCGTTTTTTTGTCGAATTGATGGTAATTTTTCAGTTAACTCGAGCTGAAGATGAGCTTGAGAGCTCTCTCGCACAGACATCAGAAGACAAACTATATTTCTCACGTGTCAGCTCTCTAGAGCCAGTTTCAGTATTAGTTCACTTCCGGGAACCGACTTCATGTTGACACCGAAAAAAGTCTATTTGACGTTTTCCTAGAAATACTTGGAGAAGCTCCCTGCTTCGATCCCGAGCACTACTACGCATGCAAGGAGCTCTACGAGGTTCCCGGCAGTTGGTTGGAGTGCACGGGCGAAGTTACTTGATAGACGACATGCTTCGCATGAGCTTCACGTCGCAAAACGTGTTTCGTCTCGCCAGGGGTCTGGGCAGAAAGTTCGACACTCCAGTTGCCACCTAAGACTCAGTGCCGGAAGCTCGGTTACGGGTATAGCCTCAATCACGACATTCTTTTTGGTGTGTTCTATATGTGTACCAGATGAAAAATATCAGAAATTCACAGTTTCACCAGGCAAAGGGCAACCCGCGATACCTTTGTTGAGGGCATCCTGCAAGACATCATTGTGGTGCAAGGCTGGCCTAGAACTCTGGGCGAACATGTTCATGCAAGTTTTTGGAAGGAGGATTTCAGCCAATGGACGTTGCAAGATACGCGCCGAGTTCTCGGTTCAGTTGGGACAGGCGTTTCCTCAGCAGATGTTGGAATGCGAGTCTCTTTCGCAGATGTTTGAATGCAAGTTTCTGGGCGTGCTTCAACAGAGTTCTACCTCCAGGAGTGCATTGACGCGGAGCGGCAAGAAGCATCGGAAACGGCACAGATGATGCACATGTGATTGATCCTGCACGCTTGATTTGTCATTGCGTTGCCTTTCTTCATGCCTGTGTGTGTTGTCGTGCATGCGCGTGTGTTGAATAAGAGCTTCGCCTGATTTTCACTTCGTTGGGCTAAGAGCCCGCACTCGCTCGAAGTAGTGTTGGGTGTCTTGGCTCACTCCGTAAGTTGCCTGTTCATAATTCACTTTGTCTGTTTGTGTGTGTTCATAATTCAGTTCGCACTTCTTATCTGCATTCTGACCTTTAATCTCTTGTGCATTCTCAGTGGTGTTGAGACGGTAATCGCTGTATAAACCAGTGGTTACTGTATGGTCTCTCACTTCTTCTCGTGTGGTCGCTGTATAAACCAGTGGTTGTTGCGTCTCACTGTTTTGGTGTTATATTGTAGTGTATTGGCAGTCTTGTGCATATCTGTACAGCCTCGCTGTTTGATGCACCTCTGCTTTAATCTTTGCAGCTTCGCTGTCTTCCTGTACAGCTTCGCTGTTTAAGTTCTTTGTGTTTAGGCCTGCTCCCATGCGAGCTCGAACCGGCCTTCGCAAAAGACGCAAAATACCAGGTTGACGGTTCACCGCCGGCGCCAGTTAGGCGCGTTCGTAGGTTGCATCCAGAGGTCTGAACTCGGTCTGCTGCCCGAGCTAGGTCCGCGAAGCTATTCGTATTGTTCGAGTCATCTTGAGAGGTGCTGTCAGTTTTCTGTACTTAATTCGTGCTGTAGGGGGTCTAGAGGGCTGTTTATTGCAGAAACCGATTCAGAGACATCAGGCGCGTCCGCTTGTTGCATGGAGAGGTCTGAAATCGGTCTGCTACTCGAGCTACGTTCGCACAACTGTTCGTATCGCTCGGATCATCTCGACAGGGACTGTCGGTTTTCTGTGCTGAACTTGAGCTCTAGGGGAGCTATAGAGCTGATACGCACAGAAAGCGATGCAGAATAATCAGGCGCGTTCGTCTGTTGCATCCAGAGATCTGAACTCGGTCTGCTACTCGAGCCAGGTCCGCAAAACTATTTTTATCGTCCGAGTCATCTTGAGAGGTGCTGTTCGTTTTCGCACGTAACTCGGGCTGTACGAGAGCTACAGAGCTCATACGCACAGAAACTGATTCGGAATCATGAGGCCCGTTCGTTAGTTGCATCTGGAGGTCTGAACTAGGTCTGCTACTCGGGCTAAGTCCGCAAAGCTGTTCATATTCTTCGAGTGATCTTGATTTTGTATATTGAATTCGGGCTGTAGCAGAGCTACAGAGCTGCTGCGCACAGGAATTGATGCAGAAGCATCGGGAGCGTTCGTCTGTTGCACCGAGAGGTCTGAACTCGGTCTGCTACCCGAGCTAGATTCACAAAACTGTTCGTATTCGACTGACTTTTTTTCCAAATGATGGTGAATTTCTTCACTGAACAGCTCGAGAGCTCTTCGGCGGACATCATGAGGGTCGAAGCATCTAGACGCTTGGTTTGGGTCTGTGAGCGCAGACGCCAAACACGGATTCGTACTCTGCTATTTTCTCCCTAATGGTATTTTCTACACGCTGCAGATGAGCTATAGAACTGTTCAGCACAGCAATGGGATATCACTAGACGCCTGAGATCAGTCTGCTATCAGCGCTCGGGTTGAAAAGCTATTCGTTCTCTGCTAATTCTTTGGACATAATATATGTTCAGGAAGCTCTACGAGTCCCCCAGCGGTAAGAAAGGTTGACGGTTTACCGCCGGCGCCCAGTTCCAATACGTTCCCGTAGAACGTGCTCCAGAGGCCTCGCGAAGCTTCCCGGGCAGCGAGCCCCCGCGCGTGCAGGCTCGCGTGGAAGCATCGCTCTCAGCCCTTCCAGGAGCGCGCCAGGCAAGCTTTCCAGCGCCACCACGCACGTTTACAGCCCTTCAGGAGCGCGCCAGGCAAGCTTAACTCGTAGAGCTTCCCTTAGCTAGTAACTCGTAGAGCTTCCCTTAGTTGCTGGAAGCTTAAGGGTTATTCCGGGGCGCCGGAGAGTTAGTTGGCAAGAAAAATCTCGACGGACCTTTTGCTGACTTTTGGTCGGTTGAAAATTTTGTTCTCGAAATTCCTCAATTCGTTTGAGCTCTAGTATTTTTTCCCGTGATATTCGATCTTATTCCCGCTCGCCGTCTTGATCTCAGCTCGATCGGGTACCTTTTACTGCCAAAAAGCACGCGGGCGGGATCGGCCGTTTCGGGTCATTTTCACACGCAGTGGCGGTTTTCTGTACATAACTGGAGCGATAGGAGAGCTACTGGGCTGATACTTACAGACACCAATTCAGAGACATCAGGCGCGTCCGCTTGTTGCATGGAGAGGTCTGAAATCGGTCCGCTGGTCGAGCTAGGTCCGCGAAACTATTCGTATTGTTCGAGTGATCTTGAGAGGTGCTGTCGGTTTTCTGTGCTTAACTCGTGCTGTAGGGGGGCTACAGGGCTGGTGATCACAGCAGCCGATTTGGAGACATCAGGCGCGCCCGCCTGTCGCATGCAGAGGTCTGAACTCGGTCTGCTACTCAAGCTAGGTCCGCAAAACTATTCGTATCGCTCGAGTCATCCCGACAGGGACTGTCGGTTTTCTGTACTTAACTTGAGCTTCAGGGGAGCTACAGAGCTGATTCGCACAGAAACTGATGCAGAATAATCTGGCGCGTTCGTCTGTTGCATCTAGAGGTCTGAACTCGGTCTGCTACTCGAGCTACGCGAAACTATTCGTATCGTTCGGGTCATCTTCAGAGGGGCTGTCGTTTTTCGCACGTGTCTCGGGCTGTAGGGGAGCTACAGACCTGATGCGCACAGAAACTGATTCGGAATCATCCTGCGCGTTCGTCTGTTGCATCCAGAGGTCTGAACTGGGTTTGCTACTCGGGCTAGGTCCGCAAAACTTTTCGTACTCTTTGAGTTATCTTGACAGATGTTGTCCATTTTCTGTCTTTGAGAGCGACAGAGCTGGTGCGCACAGACGCCGATCCAGAAGCATCAGGAGCGTTCGTTTGTTGCATCGAGAGGTCTGCACTCGGTTTGCTACCCGAGCTAGGTTCACACATTTTTTCGCATTCGACCGATATTTTTTTCAAAATGATGGTGAATTTCTTCACTGAACTCGAGCGGCCGAAAAATCAGAAGGACATCGTGAGGCGTGAAGCACCTAGACGCTTGGTTTGGGTCTGTTGTGAACGCAGACGCCAAACACGGATTCGTACTCTGCTACTTTCTCTCGAATGGTCTTTTTCTACACGCTGCAGATGAGCATAGAACTGTTCAGCACAGCGATGGGATATCACTAGACAGATCAATATGCTATCAGCTCCGGCTGGAAAACTATTGGTTCTTTGCTAATTCTTTGACATAGTATATGGTCAGGAAGCTCTACGAGTCCCCCGGCGGTAAGAAGGTTGACGGTTTGCCGCTGGCGCCCAGTTGCTGGAAGCTTAAGAGTAATTCCGGGGCGCTGGAGAGCTAGTTGGCAAGAAAAATCTCGATGGACCTTTTGCTGACTTTTGGTCGGTTGAAAATTATGTTCTCGAAATTCCTCAATTCGTTTGAGCTCTAGTATTTTTTCCCGTGATATTCGATCTCATTCCCGCTCGCCGTCTTGATCTCAGCTCGATCGGGTACCTTTTACTGCCAAAAAGCACACGGGCGGGATCGGCTGTTTCGAGTCATCTTGATACGCGTTGTCGGTATTTTGTACTTAACTCGAGCTGTAGGGCAGCCACAGAGCTGATATTAACAGAAACCGATCCAGAATCATCAGGCGCGTTCGCCTATCGCATCCCGAGGTCTGAACTCGGTCTGCTGCCCTAGCTAGATCTGCGAAACTATTCGTATTATTCGAGTCATCTTGAGAGGTGCTGTCGGTTTTCTGTACTTAACTCGGGCTGTAGGGGGGCTACAGGGCTGGTAATCACAGAAGCCGATTCGGAGACATCAGGCGCGTCCGCCTGTCGCACGCAGAGGTCTGAAATCGGTCTGCTACTCGAGCTAAGTCCGCAAAAGTATTCGTATCGCTCGGGTCATCTCGACAGGGACTGGTGGTTTTCTGTACCTAACTCGAGCTCTAGGGGAGCTACAGAGCTGATACGCACAGAATTCGATGCAGAATAATCAGGCGCGTTCGTCTGTTGCATCCAGAGGTCTGAACTCGGTCTGCTACTCGAGCTAGGTCCGCGAAGCTATTCGTATCGTTCGAGTCATCTTGAGAGGTGCTGTCCGTTTTCGCACGTAACTCGGGCTGTAGGAGAGCTGCAGAGCTCATACGCACAGAACCTGGTTCGGAATCATCAGGTTCGTTCGTCTATTGTATCCAGAGGTCTTAACTGGGTCTGCTACTCGGGCTAGGTCCGCAAAACTATTCGTATTCTTCGAGTCATTTTAACAGATGTTGTCCATTTTCTGTATTGAATTTGGGCTGTAGGAGAGGTACAGAGCTTGGGAGCGTTCGTCTGTTGCATCGAGAGGTCTGAACCCGGTCTGCTACTCGAGCTAGGTTTATAAAACTATTCGTATTCGACCGACATTTTTTCCAAATCTTGGTGGATTTCTTCACTGAACTCGAGCTGCAGAGCAGCTCGAGAGCTCTTCGGCGGAAAAAGCAGAAGGACATCATGAGGCGCGAAGCATCTAGACGCTGGGTTTGGGTCTGTTCTGAGCCCAGACGCCAAACGCGGATTCTAACTCTGCTATTTTCTCCCGAATGGTATTTTCTACACGCTGCAGCAGCAATGGGATACCACAAGACGCCTGAGATTAGTCTGCTATCAGCGCTCGGGCTGAAAATCTATTCGTTCTCTGCTAATTCTTTGGACAAAATATATGCTCAGGAAGCTCTACGAGTCCCCCGGCGGTAAGAAAGGTTGACGGTTTACCGCCGGCGCCCAGTTCCGGTGCCACCACGTAGGTTCAAAGTGCTTGAGGCTACCTGACACGCAGTCGCACGGACCCGGGCACGCCTCGCCCGGGGCGAGGGCCCGGGATACCTCGTAGAGCTCTTCGCCATCGATGAGCTAGAGAGATTCCGCACGGGGTGGAGCTAGTTGGCCGATCCGACCAAAAGAGACAATGCGTCACATTTGGGTAGGTTTGCCCCGGAGAGCTCTCTGAGAGGTAGAGGGTTTAGATTAGAAGCCGGACGGTGGTGGTGTCCGCCAGCAGCCCATCTCCGCCGCTCCACGATCCTCGCAGCAACTCGTCCGTCCCGGCAGCGGGTTCGGGGGCGCTTCCGGCACGCGTCCACGCGTGCCTGCGCCCGTGCAGGCACGCATGGAAGCGTTCCTGGCAGCGCTTCAGAAGCGCTGCAGGGGGGCCCCCCAGAGCCCCAGAAGCGCGTCACGAGAGCGTTCGAGGGCTCGCCAGGAAAGCTTTCCGGTGTGTGTTTCTTTTGCTCTCGGGTCTTTGCTCTCCCAGTTTTTGGACGCTACCAAGTGAGCTAGAAGAATTCCGGCGCGTGGTGGAGCTAGTTGGTCGACCCGACCAGAAGAGACAAAGTGGTGACTTTGGGTCGGTTTTCTTAAGATTTCAAATATATACCTCGTAGATCTCTTCGGCATCGATGAGCTAGAGGAATTCTGGCGCAGGGTGGAGCTAGTACCTCGTACCTCGTAGAGCTCTTCGTTGTGGATGAGCTAGGGGAATTCCGGCGCGGGCTGGAGCTAGTTGGTCGACCCGACCAGAAGAGACAATGTGGCAACTTTGGGTCGGTTTTTGCTGATATAACTCGTAGGGCTTCCCTTAGCTAGTACCTCGTAGAGCTCTTCGGCATCGATGAGCTAGAGGAATTCCGGCACGGGGTGGAGCTAGTACCTCGTAGAGCTCTTCGTTGTCGATGAGCTAGAGAAATTCTGGGGCGGGGTGGAGCTAGTAACTCGTAGAGCTTCCCTTCTAGTTGCTGGAAGCTTAAGAGTAATACCTCGTGGAGCTC
>CAUYUJ010017791.1:216141-218641 GCA_963575745.1 Prorocentrum cordatum
TTCAGCAGTGAGCCTCGTGTCAGCGAGAAGCGCGTTTCTCTTGTCGCTCAGCGCAGCGTGGCATCGTGCACGCTTCTTTCGGAGACATCCCCTCTTCCGAGTCTGATTCTGATTTTGGGAGCCTCGATGGGGGGACCGATCCTTTCTGGTAAGCCCCCGTGCCTCCTTCTCAGGAGACCGCCCCCTCGCCCAGTCCCCTTCTGCGCGCCGCTAGCCGCCTTCTTTCCACCCATCCCAGGGCTGGCAGTGGAACGTCATCTGGGCTTCCGTCGTGGACTTTCGCGCGTGAGGAGAGCGATAGGAGAATGTGGTGATATTCGAAAATAGGGGGAGTAGGTGGGGGAGGACACCATTCATCATCACCGATTCTCATTCGCTTTCTTTCACTCTACTCTCCTCTCCCCCTGTCCTCCACTCCCGTTTACGTCTGTTGAATACCCATGTGCCCGTGGCAAGTTCCGCCACAGTGCCAGCGCAGCTGTCAGATGGGCGACCTCTCGAAACTGGCGTAGAATGTCGTGACATGTGGTAATTCATCTTTCCTCAGCTCCAGAGAGCCATCGCATGCTCGGACAGGCCGCAGTGTATGATGATTGTCTCCCCCAGGCCCCAGAGTTCCATGATATGCGGCACTTCGCTTCTGTCAATTCAGAGCAGGCCACACGTTGTTCGTGACTCGTGACACAAGGTTTCCTTGAAGGCCCAGCGAGCGGTAACATCTGAGTTCTCGCTCCCCAGGACGTTCGTAGCAGGGGGCAGTCGTCGTCTTCCTTAGGGCCCATAGGTATCCTGCCCCCTTCCCGCAGGGTGGCGGCGTGTGCCGGCTCGCTCTCCCAGCTCGGGCAGCGCCACGACACGTGCCAGTCTTGTTCCGCAAGAGGCCGAGGAGGCCGTAGCACGTGTCGGCTCTCTTGCCCAGGCCCGAGAGGGTCGTGCCCGAGCCTCTCGGGGGCCCTCTTGGCGACCTCTCGGGGACCTCTCGGCGACTCTCCGGGGGGCCTCTCCTCGTCTGGGTGGTCCTGGGTCTGCCTGGGCAGGTTTTCGGGCCTGCCGGGGAGGTTCTCGGGCTGTCCAGGCGCGTCCTTGCGTGGATTCTGGCCTGCCAAGTGCTTGTCTTGAGCTCGTTTTTGCATCTCTGGAGCGGGTCCTGGATCCTGGCCGTAGGGACGCCTGGGGGCTCTGTGACTGGAGCTGCTTGGTGCCCTCGTGATGAAGCCGTGGAAGATCTTCGGGCGAAGAGAATTATGCACATGCACCGATCATGGCAAGGCCCATCCTTGACCCATGATCGGTGCATATGCCTTCCTGGCCAAGGTAGGAGGGCGTATGCACCGATCCTGGGCTCAGGATGGGCCTGGCCAGAATCGGTGTATGTGCATAGTTCTTTTTCCTCCAGATCTTGGCGACTCGGGAGTTCTTCTTGGGTCGTCTTGGAAGTCATTTAGGACATGTATCCTGGAGTTCAGAAGACCTCCAGAAGGTGTCGCGGAGTCCAGGGAGTCCCACGATGGGTGATATACCCAGCTGCGTTTCTGGCCGCGGCCAGGTGCTCAATCCCTGGCCTTGTCCACTCGTTTTGATTTCCCGATTCGCACTGTTTTCTGCTTCCTTGTAGGGGGCAACCATTTCAACTCCCCTGCCCTCTTCTTTTTCTTCCGTTCTAGCCGATGTCTTGCGCCTCCTTATGCTCTTCGGAACAACTTAGCTGAATTGAGCCACTGATGTGGATCTGGGTATCGCCTGCGGTAGGCGGCCTTGGCAGTGTAGTCTGGAGTCTCTCTGACGTCATCGCTATTTTCGTTCGATCGATCACTCAGTTAATCTTCCCAGAAGTCCGGGCGAGATGCTGATGTTCGCAACTTGGGTTCGGGACTGAATGCGCGGTGGGACTGGGTTGCGGGTTTGCAGAGGCGCTCCCAGACTCCTCCGATCGATGCGACGTCTCCCCATCGAGAGCACGGCGCGCCGATGCCCACGCATCCTTCCGCAGCCGTCTTGGCCCCCGCACTCCTGGTCGGCACAAGGCTGCCTCAGCCGCTCCGCCGCCGTCGCCATGGCCCGCCTGGTGCTTGCCCTCGCCGCCCTCCTGCTCGCCGCCCATGGCCGCGCCGCCGCCGAGGACACCACCACCGTCGCGGAGGAGCGGCGCCTGGAGACCACCGACAGCCCGCCGTCCACCTCGGAGCCCCTGTCCGCGGCGCCCCGCGCGAGCGGCCTGGGCCCGAGGCTGCTGGCGCTCCTGGTGGCCCTGCTCGTCGGCCACGGCTGTGCGGCCCCAGACGACACCACCACCGTCGCGGAGGAGCGGCGCCTGGAGACCACCGACAGCCCGCCGTCCACCTCGGAGCCCCTGTCCGCCGCGCCCCGCGCGAGCGGCCTGGCCCCGGTGGCCGCCCTCGGCGTCGCGCTGGGCCTGGGCGCCAGGCGCTGAGTGCAGGGGCTGCCTCGCGGCAGAGCCGTGTGCTTCGTGCGAGCACCGCCCCCGGCCCCCCCCCCCCTT
>CAUYUJ010017791.1:221141-224505 GCA_963575745.1 Prorocentrum cordatum
GATGATGACGACGACGACGATGATGCTGAGGATGATGAGGAGGATGAGGAGGAGGAAGTGTTATTTTGGCGTTCCGATTGGGTGAGCAGGATCGGCTCGTGTGCGTGTAGCATTCGTGTAGCAGCCGAATCAGACACCAGAGGATTTATTAACTTGGTGTTTGGCTAAAGCGCTATTGCCGTCTCGTGAAAAAGGCTCGTGCCAAACTTTCAGGGTAGCGGAAACCGTAGTCGACCACGGGGCCCTGAGCAGAGATGGCGGCGGTGGCGGCGGCAGCAGCAGCAGCTGCCCCCGCGAGGTCATGAACCACCATTCCGGATTACGATGTTTCGTTACCTGAACTACGATAAGCTTGGTACAACCTGGGCACGACACCGTTCGCGGAGCTGGGCAACGCGCAACACAGGTTACGAGAACGGGGACTTCAGGTACGTGAACAGGGCGCTGACAGCCAATCGCGATGGCATGCAGTTTTTCTTCGAGCGCAGTGCCACATAGGGCTTCAGGACTATCGGCAAAGACGAAATAATCACAATGTTGCAGATGAGCTACAACAGGAATTCTCTCCTGATCTCTGTTACCATTCGCAGCATGTATTGCGAGGAACAGTTCAATCACTTAATGGAGCATGTGAGAAACATTCTGACATCCAGCGAACACCTTCGAGCAAGTTGCCAAGATCGCTAAGGCAATGCAGCCCGCATGAAACGCACGGTTCTGCGGAGGTGGAAACAAACCCAGGGGTGAGAACAAGGAGGTTCGACAGGTCAGTACGTTCTCAAGCGACAGGACCAAGTTCAGATAATTGAGCGAAGAGCTTGTGACTGCACGCGCCCACGTGAAGCACGGTTACCGGAACTCTCATTAGTCTGAACATCCAATTCGAAACCATGGCTGGGGCATGCTTTGGTGACGAAGAATACGTTCATATGGATATCGTGAGCGGGATGCTAACCCTGAGCGGGTGCACCAAATCGTCGGACACTAAGACCATGGAGTATGACCACCGGGGGGAATTTAACTTGATGTGAAAGCACAAACTAAAGGTAGCAAGCCCTGGGGGAGGCTTAACGGTCTGCATGATGGATGTGGTTCTGCGGCGTATCAGAAGTCTACAAATGGTACTGTGCGGTTGCCGGGGATGAACCTTCGCACAAAACGACCTTGGCCATGATCCCCAGAAAGCCGAATAACATTGATCATGTGGCCCTGCTGCTTGCACCGTGGCGTGCCTTAGTAGAGTCACTTGACACTGTTTGGGTTTGCCTATTTGTTGCCACTGCCTGTCAGGTTTGCAACCTTGGAATTAATTGTGGCCGATGCGAGCGATGGGTTAGATGGCTTACAGCGAGATTGCTACCAAACCCCAGGATTCGGTGAACGTGGACACATGCCGAAAACTCTTCGTTACGTGCCTGGGCAAGGAAGAAAAAGCTAAACGCCCACGCGAAGAACACCCACGCAATGGTCATTGGCCACGTTAGCGATGGTGACAGTTAAAGTTGGGAGGCCAATGCGGACGATGCAGCTTATTACGGCGAGGTAGGCAACTGGTGGGCCTGGACTGCGGATGGCGGTGGCCGAGAACGGCAGCGCGAACGAATCTAGTGACGGAAATGGTAGGGACAATGGACGTGCTACAGATGTAGAAGCTGCGGGCGCATGGGCAAGGTCCGCGCCACCGCGGGAGCCGTCGCAGGAAAAGATGGCGGACAAACAAGATGGTTCAAAGGAATCAAGGGTTTGGTGCGCAGGGGGGGGGGGATGCGCAAAGACTGATATCAAGGCGCCAAGGGTTGTCCGGGAGGTGGCGCAAAGGGGGGCTACACCGGGGCCCCTCCAGGTGAGGGTTGATTTGTGTCGGTCAGTGAGAGGAGGTGTTCCAAATGCGGCGAACAGGGTCACGGTGCAGCCCGCTGCCCCAAGAGCGCCAATATGGTTACTCCAGGTCAAGCGGGGGCAGGCAGCCCGTGAGTGTCTACGCTGATGTCACGTTAACCTCTTCCAGGGCCAGGGTGCAACAGGTCGAGTAGGGCGGGGTTGTCGGCGAATGCGAAGGCGCTGATGACCCAAAACGCCAGGACCACCTAGAGGGGGCATAGAACTGGAAGATGCAGTGCTAGGTGACGACGAGGATGATCAGGGAAGCCAGGGTAGGGATCAAGAAGAAGTCTGCGCTGCATGAGTGCGGCGTTAAGTGTAGCCGTGGTACCGACCATGGCAAACGAATTTCGGAATGTAGCAAACAAGGGCAAGTTTTGATGCAAAAATACGCCAGGAACCAGTGGCGATGGAGTGTCCCAACAAAGAAGGCAATTCAGTGCCAATGAGGGGCCAGGGCTGGGATGGAGGCGGTTCTTGTTGCTATGGACCCAGGGGCCTACGACATTGTTGGGCCTCCCCAGTGTATGAGTTTATTTCCTGGTCAAGCCCGCGGGGGGCTCCAGGAACGGCGAACGCCGCAGTGCAGCGTGCAGCGATTGTGTCGGTCATGAAGTGACGTGATTGCTGGGATGGAGTTCTGGCTTCACTGTGTTGCTTTCTTGCTTAATACCCTGTTTCCATGTTGTCTGCCTCCGCATTCCGCTTATCCGCCGAGGGTGGGTGCGTTGCATTGTGGCGTTCTGACTGGGTGGGCAGGGTTGCCTAGTGTGGCTGTGGCTTTAGTGTAGCAGCAGGGAGAGGCACCAGAGGATTCATTAACTTGGTGCTTGGCCCGAGTGTTTTTGCTTACTCGTGGAAAAAAACTCTTGCCATAGTTTCAGGACGAGGGTGAGCGAAGAGGAGGAGGAAGAGGGTTATGAAGAGGAATCGGATGATGCTGCTGGTGATGATGCTGGATGCTGCTGATGATGCTGATGATGCTGAGGATGATGATGCTGCTGCTGCTGATGATAATGGTGCTGATGATGACGGTGCTGATGCTGTTGATGCTGCTGCTGATGATGCTGATGATGATGAGGAAGATTAGGCTGCTGATTCGGATGATGCTGGTGATGATGATGATGGTGATGGTGATGACGGTGATGGTGATGATGTTGTGAGGAGGCTGATGATGATGACGATGATGATGATGGTGATGATGATGATGACGATGATGATGATGATGATGTTGATGCTGCTGCTAATGATGATGAGGAGGATTCTGATTATGTTGATGATGATGCTGCTGATGATGATGATGATAGTGATGATGATGACGGTGATGGCCATGATGGTGATGATGATGATGATAATGATGATGCTGCTGCTGATGATGATGATGATGATGATGCTGTTGATGATGCTGATGATGATGATGATGATGATGACGATGATGATGCTGCTGCTGCTGATGCTGATGCTGCTGCTGCTGCTGATGATG
>CAUYUJ010017792.1:7193-24685 GCA_963575745.1 Prorocentrum cordatum
AAGAGACATCCTCGAAAGCACTCTCGCTTCGCTTGAGACATCCTCGACAAATCACTTCTTTCTCTCAGCATATCTTCGAACGTATGTGTTACTTCGCTTGTGAGGTCCTCGACAAATTGCTTGCTTCGCTTGAGACATCCTCGACATAATTGTTTGTTTCGCTTGAGACCCGTGAGGCTATTGATGCGTTTGCTTGAGACACCCTTGAAATAATTTGATGTTTCGCTTGAGACATCCTCAAACAAATGCTTGCACCGTTTGAAGCATCCTCGCATGCGTGCTCGTTTCGCTAGAAATATCCTCGAACAAGCGCTTATTTCGCTTGAGACATCCCCTGCAATTCTGTCGCTTCGCTTGAGAAGTCCTCGAGCCATTCTCGACGCACGAAAGGGGCATCTTCCTTGTTTTCTCGAAGCACTCTGAGCGCGCGCATCTAACTCGAGCGCCCCTCGAGTATCCATTGGCTGTGCGTGCGCTCGTAGGGCGCCCTGGCTTGCGCCTCGGCGTCTGAGGCTGGCTCGGTCGTCCCAGTGTCGGGGCTCGAGAACACTACGTGAACCTCGGGTTCCTCTACTAGGCGCTCGCCCTCCTCGGGCACGAGCTCCTGGCGCTCGGTGTCCTCGTCGTCAAGCTCGTCGGTCTCGCTCTCGGGCTTCTCTGGCGTTTCGGGCTCTCGAGACCTCCGGCTCCCGACCTCGTCCTCGGACTCCTCGGGCGTCTCGGGTTCGTCTCGGTCTCGTCCTCGCTTCTTCTCGCCGCTGTTGCTGACGGCCTGGAGCTCCTTCTCGCGGACCTCGAGTTTCTCGGGCGTCTCGGGGCCCTCGAGCTCCTGGCGCTTGGTGTCCTCGTCGTCAAGCTCGTCGGTCTCGCCCTCGGGCTTCTCTGGTGTCTCGGGCTCTCGAGACCTCGGGTTTTCGGCCTCGTTGTTCGGGGGCTGAGCGTTCTCCTCGAGCGCCTCCTGCTCCTCGGGCCACTGCGTGTTCTCGGGCGGTCCTGTGAGCCCGAGCTCTTGCCGCATCGCCTCGAACATGTCTTGGATGTTCTCGAGCGGCGCGAGGCTCTCCTCGGAGAAGATGTCTCGCCAATCGCTCGGGAGACGAGCAACCATGTCCTCGGGGAAGATGTCTCGCCAACGGCTGTAGGGGCGGTCAGCCATTGATCTCGGCGGTCTCGATCGAGACCATGGCCTCTGATATTTCTCGAACTCGACGCGCTGTCCCACTGTCGCCTTGGAGCAACTATCTTGGATAGCTCGAAATCTTGAGCCACCAAAAGGCTACGTATACTTATGCTGCTCGTTTCGCTTGAGACGTCTTCGAAGAACGTGTTTGTTTCGTTTGGATGGTCCTGGACGAGCGTGCTCGTTTCGCTCGAAGCCTCCTGCAACCTTTACTATTATCGAATGTTGATATATTTATGGTGAAGAATATAGAAGTGAAGCTCAGAGGCGCGCGCGCGCGGGGTGGCCGGGTCACCCGCGCGCGCGCATCTCCGATATGGCTTACTGAAGGCCCTATGGTTAAGCCTAATGTAGGCCTAGTGGTGTAGGCCTAGTGGTGTAGGCCTAGGTGTAGGGCCTAGGCGTGTAGGCCTAGGGTTAGGCCCTACAAGGTAGGCTTAGAAGTAGGCCCTAGGGGTAAGCCTAAGGTAGGCCTAGGGGTAGGCCCCAGGGGCACGCCTGGGGTAGGCCTCGGTGTAGGCTCTAGGGGTAGGCCCAGGGTAAGCCTAGAAATGGGCCTAGGCATGTAGGCCTAGGGTAGGCCTAGGGGTAGGCCCTAGGGGTAATCCTAAGGGTAAGCCCTAGGGGTAGGCCCTCGGGGTAGGCTCTAGGGTAGGTCTAGACCTAGTGAGAGGCCCTATGGGTAGGCCTAGGTTAGAAAAACCAGCGGTGGCAACGTTTAAAATTATTTGTTCGTGCCAGGATAATCAACCGCAGCGATAAACAAGTTCAGGGGGCCAGGGGGACAAGAAGAAAAAAACATAGAAAGAAACATATAATAAAGAAAGAAGAAAAGAAAGAGGACAAGGATGAGAAGGAGGAAAAGCAGGAGAAGCGGAGGAAGAGGAAGAAGCAAACATCCAAAGTTCAAAACTTTTTAAATCTAATTTGTAAACGCTCAATGAACATTAAAGTGTTCATCTGCTCGTGTAAAGGAGCTCATGTGCTTAGTTTTCCCCGGATAATCAACCCCAGTGATAACCAAGTTCAGCGGGGCAGGGAGACGAGAAGGAAAAGAAATAACAAGAGAAGAAGTGGAAGAGGAAGTAGTTAGAGGAGGAAGAGGAGGAAGAAACGAGAAGGAGGAGAAAGAGCAAGAGGAGAAGAGAAAGGAGGAAGCAAAATTCAAAATTAAAAACTTATCACATTTAATATGTACACGCTTAATGAAAATTAAAATGTTCATCTGCTCGTGCACGTGCTTAGTTTCCCCAGGATAATCAACCGCGGCGGTAAACAAGTTTAGGGGGCCAGGGGGACAAGAAGAAAAAGAAGTAGAAAGAGAGAGACAACTAAAGAAATAATAAAAGAAATAAAGGAAGGATGAGAAGGAGGAAAAGCAGGAGAAGCAGAGGAAAAGGAAGAAGCAAACATCCAAAGTTCAAAACTTATTAATTTTAATGTGTAAACACTCAATGAAAATTAAAATTTTCATCTGCTCGTGTAGGGGAGCTGATGTGCTTAGTTTTCCCAGGGTAGTCAACCCCAGCGATAAACAAGTTCAGGGCGCCAGGGGGAGGAGGAGAAGAGAGAGAGAGAGGGAGAGAGAGAGAGAAAGAGGCAGAGAGAGACAGAGAGAGAGAGAAAACAAACAAAAAAAAGAAAAAGAGAGTACCAGAGGACCATTCAGTCTTGAATTTCGGTGTCTGAATTCTTACATGTATGATTCCTTTCCGAAGCATCCCTCCTGCTCACCCTGACCTGCTCCGTCCACCGTCTGCAACGGAGACGGCCGAACGCGGTTCCACGGAGTCGAGGCGCGCACACGCTTGACATCGATTCAAACAAGCGGCAGCACGCTACACCTGACTCGCGCGTGAAGCGCTGGCAACAAAATCTGGCACGCAACACAGCGCCCCCGCTGGCTGGCCGTCCCCTGCCTACTCCACCGACCGACTGCTCCGGCTTCTTCTGCCACCATCCCTCCTGCTCACCCTCGACTCCTCTATTCACTATCGGCAAACTGCTGATCGCGGTGTCACGGAAAAAAAGGCGCGCACACGCTTGCCATCGATTAAAACAAGCGGCAACGCGCCAAGATTGACGACCATTCGGACGACCTGGCAGCACGTCGGAGGCGCGACAGTAGATGGACAATATATTCGAACCCTCTCACATTCGAGGAAGATTCTAAATCATCCCCGCGCCCCCGACATCAATGTTGATCTCAGTAAAGGCGGTGCTTTGGGGTTCGAATATTTCTGTCCACTCACGCCCCCCCGTCGCCACGCCATCAATATTAATTTCGGGGGGTCGGGGGGGCATCTTGGGCCACAGGGTTCGAATATAATGTCCATGTACGGTCCTCCTCCTCCTCCTCCTCTTCCTCCTCCTCCTCCGCCTCCGCCTCCTCCTCCTCCTTCTGTTCCTTCTCCTCCTCCTCCCCCTCCTCCTCCAGAGCAGCGGAGGGCCGGGTGGAGATTTTGGCCTGGATCGCAACGGAAATCGCGGTGATGATCGTTTGATCTGGGATCTCGGTGGAGATCGACGTGGAGATTTTGGCATGGATCACGGCAGAGATCGACGAGGAGATTTGGGTAAAGACCGGCGCGGGGATCGCGGTGGAGAATTTGGCCTGGATCGCAGTGGAGATCGCCGTGAAGTCGTGGGGATACTTCACAGCGAAGATCGCGGTGAAGTATCGGATGGCAGCGGAAATCGCAGCGGAGATCGCCGCGGAGATGGCAGTGGAAATTCCGGCTTGGATCGCGACGGAGATCGCCGGGCAGATTTTGATTTGGCAGTTTGGCTGAGTTGTCGTGACGGTTTCTCGCATGGGTCGCAGCGGGGGGCACTTGGGAGGTCTTCGCCTGGATCGTGGGGGCAAAGTCGCCGTAGAGATGTGGGGCTGGATCGTGGCGGGGGGTGCCGTGGAGATTTTGGCCTGGATCGCGACGGAGATCGCGGTGATCATTTGATCCAGGATCTCGGTGGTGATCGGCATGTAGTTCCCCACATCCAAAGTGGGGTTCTTGTTTTCTCTGCACACCCCCCGCGCAGGATCTCACACCCTCTCTCTCTCTCTTCCTCTTTCTCGCCATCATCATCATCATCAGTCATCATCATCATGACCCACGCCTCTCCTCCTCAGCACCATCACACTTACCCATCCACCACTCGATCGCTCACTCACTCACTCACTCACTCACTCATCATGATCATCACATGAGGATATCATCCGTTGGCGTCACACATCACTCAGTCAGTCCGTCACTCACTCGAGTATCAAGCGGGAGCGTCGTCTGTGAGTGAATTGCGAGGAAGTCTCAGGCGGGAGCCTCTCCCTATGGGGCCCGCAGATCATCTTACTAATCCGAGGCGGGCCATCGGGATCCTGTAACTGTCGTCACTTTTGGGCTCCTGGGGCGTGAATTTGGAGGAAGTATCAGGCGGGAGCGTCGTCTGTGAGTGAATTGCGAGGAAGTCTCAGGCGGGAGCCTCTCCCTATGGGGCCCGCAGATCATCTTACTAATCCGAGGCGGGTCATCGGGATCCTGTAACTGTCGTCACTTTTGGGCTCCTGGGGCGTGAATCTGGAGGAAGTATCTAGCGGGAGCCTCGTCTGTGAGTGAATTGCGAGGAAGTCTCAGGCGGGAGCTTCTCCCTATGGGGCCCGCAGATCATCTTGCTAATCCGAGGCGGGTCATCGGGATCCTGTAGCTGTCGTCACTTTTGGGCTCCCGGGGCGTGAATTTGGAGGAAGTATCAGGCGGGAGCGTCGTCTGTGAGTGAATTGCGAGGAAGTCTCAGGCGGGAGCCTCTCCCTATGGGGCCCGCAGATCATCTTACTAATCCGAGGCGGGTCATTGGGATCCTGTAGCTGTCGTCACTTTTGGGCTCCTGGAGCGTGAATTTGGAGGACGTATCAGGCGGGAGCGTTGTCTGTGAGTGAATTGCGAGGAAGTCTCAGGCGGGAGCCTCTCTCTATGGGGCCCGCAGATCATCTTACCAATCCGAGGCGGGTCATCGGGATCCTGTAACTGTCGTCACTTTTGGGCTCCTGGGGCGTGAATTTGGAGGAAGTATCAGGCGGGAGCCTCGTCTGTGAGTGAATTGCGAGGAAGTCTCAGGCGGGGGTCTCCTCCCTATGGGGCCCCCAGATCATGTTACTAATCCGAGGCGGGCCATCGGAATCCTGTAACTGTCGTCGCTTTTGGGCTCCTGAGGCCTGAATATGGGAGAAGTATCAGGCGGGCGCTCCATCCCTGTGGGGCACGCACTTCATGTTCGAACCCGAGCGGGTCATCCGAGCGAGCTTTTTGGGCTCCTCAGTTCCTGCGGCCTGAACAAGGGGGAAGTATCAAGCGGGAACTTTGTCTGTGGGCGGTGCGGGTAGTCCCGTCTGAGGACCGTCTCTTGTCGTCACTTGGAGGATCGAAGGGGAACTCGCTCCTGCGGCCTGAATATTCTCTTTCGACTTGCCCACGTCCAATTGCTGGCCAACCTTGTCGTCGTCGGCGGGAGAGGGAACTTGAAAAGGTTCACTCTCCCGCGTTCGTTTGGGCTGGGGAGGGAACTTGAAAAGGTTCACTCTCTAGCTGCGGGAGAGGGAACTTGAAAAGGTTCACTTTCCCGTTCGTGGCAGGATTGGGCTGGAGAGGGAACTTGAAAAGGTTCGACGTCTCTAGCTGCGGGAGAGGGAACTTGCAAAGGTGTCACTGCGGAAGGCGCTCCAGGAGTTCGACGAGAGAGCGGTGGACTCCAGGGCTGAAGCGGAGCAGCTGGCGGCAGAGCTGGGCTTCGTGCTGCCGCCCGCCTGAGCGCCGCGGCGCGCGCGAGGAGGCCCGCGGGGTTGTCCCAACGGCCTGGCCCGCGGGGTTGTCCCGACGGCCTGCCCTCGCGCTCCGGCGGCCCGCGGGAGTGCCCCGCAGGCATGGCTGGCCCGAAGGGTTGACCCGACGGCTTCGCGATCTGGCCGTCGGCAAACGCGCGCGTTCTGACCGAGGCGGCGACGGCGCCGAGGAAAATCGACTTGCTTCCCCCGACCGGGGGGAAAGGGACGTGCACGTGGAAAAGAGGCAGGAGGAGGATGAGGACGGAAGGGGTATGGGGAGGGCGATGATGAGGAGGAGGTGGAGAAGGAGGAGGAGGAGGAGGAGAAGGAGGGGGGGGGAAATAGAAGAAGAGGAAAAGATGGCAGAGGAGAGGGCGATACGAAGGTGTTTGCCATGGCCGGGAGGAAAGGGATAAGGGAAAGCTAAACAGATTATCATGTGGGGTCCTTCCGTCGGAGTAATTTTTTGGCCTGGATCGCGGCGAAGATCGACGAGATTTAGGTATGGACCAGGGCGGAGAGCGCCGTGGAGAATTTGGCTTGGATCGCGGGTGTAGTCGCCATGGTGTTGTTTTGTACTTGGATCGCGGCGGGGATCGCTGTGGAGATTTCGGTGTTGACCGACGAAGGTCACCCTGGAGATTTGGGCCTGGACTGCGGCACAAATCGCCGTCGAGATTTTGGTTTTGATCGCATCGGGGGGCCCGTGGAGATTTGGGGCTGGATCGCAGCTGAGCTCGCCGTGGAGATTTGGATAAAAACCAGAGCGGCGGTCGCCGTGGAGATTTTGCCCTGGGTCGCCGCAGTGATCGTCGTGGAGATGTTTGCATGGATCGCCACGGCCATCGTCGTGGAGATATTGGCGTGGATAGTTACTGACATCGCCGTGGACGCTTTGACCTATGATCCCTGTGCAGATCGATGTGGAGACTTCGTGAGAAGAGATTTTGGCCTGGATCAGGGAGGAGATTTTGGCCTGGATCGCAATGGAGATCGCCGTGGATATTTTCGCATGGATCTCGGCGGGGATCGCCGTGGGATCGCCGTGAAGACCGCGGTTGAAATTTGGACCTGCATCGCAGTGGAGATCGGAATGATCGGGGAGGCTTGGACCGCTGCGGAAAGTGCAATGGATATTTGGGCCTGGATCGCAGCGGAGATCGTCGTGATCATCTGATTCGGGATTTCAGAAGAGATCGACGTAGCTTCGATCGCATCGAAGATTGTGGCCCAAATCGCAGCGGGGATGGTGGACGAGATTTGCACCCGGATCGCGGCGGAGATCGTGGTGGAGATTTCGGCCCGGATTGCAACGGATAACGCGTCGCTCTCCTTTCGATCTCGACTTCCCCCCTACCTCCACCGAGTCAGAGACAGAGACAGAGAGAGGGAAAGATCGTCAGACGAGTCCCACTCGGACTGGCACATCGCCCGTGGCCGCCTCACGAGCCAGCTGTGCACGGTCCCTATCCTCCGAGACTCTGGAGGCTCTTCAAAGACGTCGCGGGTGTCATAAGAAAGAACCCTGACGGAAAGACGGTTGTGATGAGATCGTGAAGTCCGCGGGCGCCCGTCTCGAAACAAAAATCGTGACGTCGCATGTCTGCGGAGGGCGGAAGGCAGGGCGCGCATGGCGGCATCTCGGAGCTTCGCATTGTGAGGTTGGCTCGGGAGAAACGGGCTGGAGCACCTCGCGTGCGGCATCTCGGAGCTCAGTATTCGAAGGATGCCCCAAGCGAAACGGGCCGTTCTACCTCTCGACTCCCGTTAAGCCCTCTCATGCAACTCCATTCCTTATCCCTCCTCCTCCTCCTCCTCCTCCTCATGCCTGCTCCCTCCTCCTCCTCCTCCTCCTCCGGCACGTTTTGAGACGTCGCTAAAAGGTATATACAAATCCTGTTTGGGGAACCCTGTCTCGGAGCCCAGAGTTGCGAGGATGTCCCAGGTCGCACCTGGTCGACGAGTAAGCTGTCGGGACGGCACTGTGAGAGGCTCCACCGCCATGCTGTGAACTCAGAAGCAACTTTAAGAGGAAGTGGGGGAGGGCGCGGAAGCGGGGGGGCATGTCGTGATGGTTCCCTCGGGGATGATATCGAGAGGTACGCGGCGCACGTCTCAAAAGAAAAATCGTGACGTCGGATGTCTGGGGAGGGCGGAAGGCAGTGCGCGCATGACGGATGCTGAGGCGGCAGAAACGACGACGGCGGAGACGGGGAGGCGGAGGCAGAGGCGCAGCAGCGGGAGGCGGGAGGCAGGAGGAGGGAGGAGGGAAGAGGAACCAGGCGGGAAGTGGGAAGAGGGAGGCGGGAGAAGGAATGAGAGAGGTTGTGATTGGAGCTCCTGTGCTACGAAACGTCTCAGGCAGAATGGGCCAGACCATCTCGCGCGCAACATCTTCGAGCCTCGCATTGCGAGGATGGCTCAATCGAAACGGGCCGGACCACCTCGCGAGCGACATCTTGGAGCTCAGTATTGGAAGGATGTCTCAAACGAAACGGGCCGGACAATCTTTCGCACACGTTTTGACAAGTCCACATCGCACTCGCTTCCCGTTAGGTCCTCTCCTGCAACTCCCTTCCTTCTCCCTCCTCCTCCTCCTCCTCCTCCTCCTCCTCCTCCTCCTCCTCGCTCCTCCTGCCTGCTCCCTCATGCACATCATCCGCCTCCTCCTTCTCCCTTCCATCTCCTTCTCCTTCTCCTTCTCCTCCTCCTCCTCCTCCTCCTCCTCCTCCTCCTCCTCCTCCTCGACCTCCTCTTCATCCCGAACGGCATCTCGGAGCCAAGAGTTGCGAGGATGTCTCCGGCGTAACGGGCTGGACCACCTCGCGCGCGGCATCTCAGACCCCAGAGTTGCGACGATTTCTCGGGCAAACGTGCTGCGAGGAAATCTCAAGCGAAACGGGCCGGACCACCTCGAGCGCGGCGTCTCAGAGCTCCGAGTTGCGGGGGCCTCCTGGCGCATCCTGGGGCCTCCTGGGGACCTCCTGGGGCTTCCTCCTGGGCCCCCTGTGGCCTCCTGAACCCCACCTGGGGTTTCCTGAAGCCTCTTGGGGCTCCCAGAGGGGATATCAAACCTGTGGCCGTTTGGGCCTCTCCAAATGGAGGGGGGGGCACAAGAGCAGGAAGAATCAACGAATCGACACCGGATGCGTATTAACTTGACACGTTCTGATAGGCGGCCTCCTGGGGCTTCCTGGGAACCTCTTGGGAATCTCCTGGGGACCCCTGGGGCCTGTCCTGGGCGTCCTGCGGCCTCCTGGAGCTCTCTGGGGCCTCCCCCTCCTCCTGCCTGCTCCCTCATGCACATCATCCGCCTCCTCCTTCTCCCTTCCATCTCCTCCTCCTCCTCCTCCTCCTCCTCCTCCTCCTCCTCCACCTCCTTCATCCCGAACAGCATCTCGGAGCCTAGAGTTGCGAGGATGTCTCCAGCGTAACGGGCTGGACCACCTCGCGCGCGGCATCTCGGACCCCAGAGTTGCGACGATGTCTCTGGCGAAACGTGGTGCGAGGAAGTCTCAGGCGAAACGGGCCAGACCACCTCGAGCGCGGCGTCTCAGAACTCCGAGTTGCGGGGGCCTCCTGGCGCCTCCTGGGGACCTCCTGGGGTTTCCTCCTGGGCCCCCTGTGGCCTCCTGAACCCCACCTGGGGTTTCCTGAAGCCTCTTGGGGCTCCCAAGGGGGATATCAAACTTGTGGCCGTTTGGGCCTCTCCGTATTAACTTGACACGTTCTGATAGGCGGCCTCCTGGGGTTTCCTGGGAGCCTCCTGGGAATCTCCTGGAGACCCCTGGGGCCTGTCCTGGGCGTCCTGCGGCCTCCTGGTGACTCCTGGGGCCTCTTGGGGACCTCCTGGAGTTTCCTCCTGGGCCTCCTGTGGCCTCCTGAACTCCACCTGAGGTTTCCTGAAGCCTCTTGGAGCTCCCTGGGGAGATATCTAACCATGAACCCTCGAAACTAAACCCCCATGGATAATAAAGTTCGGGGTTTTCGGGGAGATAATAAAAGTTGCCCGCCAGAGCCAACATAAAGATATATCAAGAGGAAAAAGCCAAAGATATCTGGAGGTTCCTTGGTTTTTGGTCCTGTATGATACATCCTCAACAATGATTTGTCTCGGTTGAGACATCCTCAACGGATTGCTTGTTCCGCTTGAAACAGCCTCGAAATATTTGTCTGTTGGGCTTAAGACATCTTCAAAGCATTGCTTATTTCGCTTGAGACATCCTTGAAATCATTGCTTGTTTCGCTTGAGGCATCCTCGACAAATCTCTCGTTTCGCTTGAGACATTCTCGAAATCATTGCTTGTTTCGCTTGGGGCATCCTCGACAAATCTCTCGTTTCAACCTTTGCTGATCTCGCTGGAAGCATCCTCCAGGACACGCTCGTTTCGCTTGAGAATCTTGAGATCCTAAGGCGCTCGATCGAAACATCGCTTGAATGTGTCTTCTCGGCGCCAGCGCTTTGTCGAAAAACCTACTAAGGCTAGGGCGCACCCTCGAGCGCCCACTTGCGCTGGAGCCGCTCGGAGAGCGCCTCTACAACAGGCTCGGGCTCAAGCTTCGACAGAATAGGCCCCAGGAGCTCAGGGGCACGGCAGAAAAACGACCAGGAACACGGCAGAATAGGCCCGAAGAGCGAAGGAACACGACAGAAAAAGACCAGGAGCACGGCAGATTAGGCCCCATGAGCGAAGGAACACGGCAGAAAAAAACAGGAGCACGGCAGAATGGACCCCAAGAGCTGAGGAGCACGGCAGCAGAGGCCCCAAGAGCGAAGAAGCACGGCAGAAAAAGACCAGGAGCACGGCAGAATAGACCCCAAGAGCTAAGGAGCACGGCAGAAGAAGCCCGAAGAGCGAAGGAGAACGGCAAAAAAAAACAGGAGCACGGCCGAGTAGACCCCAAGAGCTGAGGAGGACGGCAGAAAAAGACCAGGAGCACGGCAGAACAGACCCGAATAGCGAAGGAGTACGGCAGAAGAAGACCAGACGGCAGAGTATACCCCAAGCACTAAAGAGAACGGC
Source organism: Prorocentrum cordatum (assembly GCA_963575745.1). NCBI lineage: Eukaryota > Dinophyceae > Prorocentrales > Prorocentraceae > Prorocentrum > Prorocentrum cordatum. The sequence continues at coordinate 18,211 of CAUYUJ010017792.1, forward strand.
AGATAGACCCCAAAAACGAAGGAGCACGGCAGAAATACTCATTCTCTGCCGTGTTTTGTTTCTTATGCCGTGCTCCGCCCGATTTTCTAAGGATGTCTGCAGCGAAAGCGCAATTTTTACATGAGAGGTAATAAAACCGACTCTCCATCAGATCATTCGTGTGAGGATGTCTCAGGCGATACACCAGTTTCTGAACATATGTTAAGTTCGCGGTTTCCCATTTGTTGGGGGCTGTCTCTGGCGAAACGCTTATGTTTGATATAAGATCGACGTTACGAACATATCAATGTGGTGAGGATGTCTCAGGCGAAATTACAGTTTGGGGTCGTCTCGAGGGCGATCCTGGGGGTCATATTGGGGCTCGGTTAGGGGCCCTTTGGGGCCCTCTTCATGCCCTCGTACGACACTACTCCACACAGGCATACAACCAATGTATGAGGCATACAGAGTCTACACGAGCTCTTAGTGTTAGCTCGTAAGCGCAGCACGAGCATCCGACTCAATCCGCGTATTCTGCGAGCGTGAAGGAGCGTTTGCACCTCTCGTCCGGGGATGATGCCTCTGAATGATCGTCGATGCCGAGGATACCCCCGACCGCGTGACCAACATTGCTCAAGTGGCGGACATAGAAATTAAGGTAATCTTCCCCGTCGCGCGTGCGGCCCCACGCCACCTTCAGCTCAACCTTGCCGAACCACCTCCATGGCTGGCGCTGATCACGATGGCTCGCCAAGTACCTGAAGCCATTCGTCTGCTGCTCATTGGCCCACGCACCAGTGATGTTGAGCGCCTTGATGTACATGTCGGTCGCGCAATGTGCATGTCGGTCGCTTCGCACCTCCGCACCCACGCGAAGAAGAATCTCATCTGGGCCACATCTTTGTGGAATATTGATGAGCACGTGCTCGCCAGTCCGTGCGATGCCAAAGCTCTGACCAAACATGTTCCGCATGTGTGGGTCACCGATGGCGCTGCCGGATGCGTCAAAGAACTGCGTTGGGCTGCTCCACTTCTCGGGTGTCCAAGTGGCCCAGCTGAAGGGGTGCCCGCTCAGGGTGTCCGAATTGAATGACTGGATCTTGGCTGCGGCGCGCGCCCTGATCGCGGATGCGGACGCCGCGTCGCAGCCGTACGTCTCGGCCAAGAAGTCGGGCAACTTCGACTCCACGATTTTCCGCCCAAGCGCCAAGCCAGCGCGGTTATCCGTCGCATAGTGAACGCCCGCGAAGGTGCGGAAGAACGCGACAGAGAAGTCCAGGAGCCGCACCTCCTCGCGCTGCGCGGGGGTGAGGATGGCAACGACGTCCAACCACGAGGACAAGCTGGAGGCGGCGGAGTGCATGGCGGGCCAGGCCGGGTGCACAGGGCAGCCCTCGGTGTACGCGGTGAAGTCTTCGGCGCTGTTCACAGGCTTGGCGGCCACGAAGTCGGCCATCATCTGCTTGACCCGCATGGGGGCATCGGGAAGCTCGCCCTGGATGACTCCGTAAGCGACCTCCTCGGGTCGCGCGCGACCGACGGCCCACTTGCAAGCGAAGCAGGCGGGCGACACCTCGGCAATCGCCCAACCGATAATCCTTCCCAAAGCTACCGGGCCGTTAACAAACTCGACACGGCTTGTGCAGCTGGGCTGGTTGAAGATGTCGGGGTCCAGCGTCAGCGACATGTTCTGCAAATAACCCATGACCTGCTCTGTCGGAAAGACCGGGGGAAAGTCAGCTCGGACGCGCTGGGCAGACTGCTCCATCGCATCCCCGTCGAAGAGTGGATGCGCAGACATGATTTCTTCTGTTCTGCGGTTTTGAATCCTCAGAAGCTGGGCTGCCGCCACCTCCTCGAACTCCGCCCAAAATCTACTCTTGTCGGCGGCGTCTGCGTCGTCCGCGTGCGTCGGCTTGAGTGCAACATTCGTGTCGAAATCCAAGTCGGCAGCGACTTGTGCAAACGAAACGTTCGCGCCCAAGTGGGACGCAGCAGCCTGGACCTGGTCGTTACCGTGAAACCCCCGCGGACGCTGACGGCGGCGGTCTCCCTCAAGCTGTCGGAGGCTCCACCGCTCCGCGGGTAACATGCGCCTTCAGCAGCTTTTCCAAAACGATACTTGGTGCACCCGTCGTTGCCCGCCAGCGCCCGCCGTTGGGCGGCTCGCGGGCCGCCGTGGGATCCTCCGGCCCACAGCGCCACAGACGGCCTCACGATAGCCGCAGTCGTATCTGTGGAAGACAGGGATGCTCCGCTCTGGCTCTTGGGCAGGACGCGATCCGCTTGTCGGCGTCGGAGTGAGGAGTAGTACGCGGAGGGGCGAATCCAATGATCAGGCGTCCAAGTTGCCCAATCCAGAACCTCCAGCGACGCGATCTTGGTCTGCACGTGCGACCTGATCGCGGCCTTGCTGGCGGCGTCGCAGCCGTACTTCTCCGAGAAGTAACCCGGCAACTTCTTCCTCACGATCTTCTGGCCGAGTGCCAGGCCGGCACGGTTGTCAGAATCGTAGTGAACGCCTGCGAACGTGCGGAAGTAAGCAACAGAGTAATCCAAGAGTCGCACCTCATTGCGCTGCGCTGGGGTCAGGAGGGCCACGACGTCAAACCAAATCGACAGAGAGGAGGCCGCCGAATGCATAGCCGGCCAAGCTGGGTGCACGGGGCACCCTTCTGAATAGGCGGTGAAAGACTCGCGCGCGGTCAAGCCCACGCCGTCCACCATCGCCCTGACGTTGGCCGGGGCCTGGCTCAACCCCCCCTGGCTGAGGTTGTACGCAACCTCCTCGGGCCGCGCGCGGCCGACGTACCACTTGCAAGCGAAGGCGGCGGGCGACACCTCTGCGATCGCCCAGCCGATCATCCTCCCTAAAGCCACTGGGCCGTTCACAAACTCGACCGTGCTCGCGCAACTGGCCTGGCCGAAGATTTCCAGGTCCATTGTGAGCGCCATGCTGCCCAAGTAGCTCATAATCTGCTCCGTAGGAAACTGCGTGGGGAAGTCCGCGCGGACGCGCTGGGCGGACTGCTCCATTGTGTCCCCGGCGAAGAGCGGATGCACGGACATGATATCCTGAGTGAGAACCCCGTTCCTCCTCAGGAGTTGGGCCGTCACCACATCCTCGAACTCATTCCAGGACCGGGCCTGGTCTGCTGCGTCCGCGTCGTCCGCGTGCGTCGGCCTGTACGCGGCGTTCGTATCGAAGGCCAGATCCGCCGCAAGGTGCGCAAACGAAGCGTTATCTCCCAAGTAGGACACTGCGCGCTGGACCTGGTCGTTATCGAAGCCACGGACGCTCACGGCGGCGGTGTCAGCGAGGCTGTCAGAAGCTCCGCCACCCCTTGGATAGCACGCAGACGGGGCAGCCTTGGCGAATCGGAACGCGCTGCAACTATCGGTGGCCTCCTGGCGCGAGAGAAGAAAAACCTGGAAAAGTTGCATGTCCTGCGCACTGACGTTGTCACCTTGCTGGGCGCGATCTTCCCACAATACTTGGCCGCACACATAACAAGTCAGCACGTTATGGATAAGGAATGCGCGGTGGCGTCCGCGCATGATGGAAGGCATGTGGGTCATCGTCGCCGCAGAGGCTGCCGCTGGGGACAATCGAGTCTCTGTGTATGCAGTTGTATCCAAAAATAGCTTGAGCCAAAATGATGCCCCCGAGTAACGTCAGCTTCGTGTTCCCAAAGCCAGAATCTGCAGTAACGTACGCTTGGTGTGCCAAATACAAAGTTGCGCCAGGTTCGCGCTCCCGAGGCCAGAACCCCTCGTAATATATACATACACAAGATTCGCGCTCCCAAGGCCAGAACCCAATTGAAACACGCTAGATCTGCGCCCCCGAACCCAGATCCCGTCCTGATGTACGCCGCACTCGCCCCCCCGACGCCAAACTCAACTCCTTGCAGTTTGACCCAGATTCGAGTCCCGATTTAAGGATGCTAGAATTGCGTTCCAACTGCCAACACCCAGAGTAAACTACGACAGATTCGCGCTCCCGAAGCCAGAACTCCACATAAGTTACGCCAGATTCGCGCTCCCGAAGCCAGACGCCCTCTGTGTACTACGCGCCCAATTCGCGCCCCCGAGCCTAGAACCCCAGATAAATTACACCAGGGTCCTGCTCCCGAGGCCGGAATCCCACGTAAGAAATGCCAGATTCGTGCCCCCGAAGCCAAAACACCGTGCAAACTACTCCAGATTCGCGATCCCTGAACAATAATCCCTAGTAGAATGCGCCAGATTCGCGCCCCCGAAGCCATGCCCCCTGGCGAGTTACACCAGATCTCCGCTCGAGGCCATATCTGTCGTAAATTACGCCAGCCCGTAATTTGCACCATATTCGCGCTCCCAAAACCACATTGCACATTGCTCCAGATTCGTGCCCCCAGTCGTACCGAAGGGCCGCATATGCACAGTATGAGGAGAAAGGTCTGAATACGTAACCAAGTGTTCAGTAATCCGCCACCGTGCCTCTGGGCACGGAGTGGGCGCGTCCTCAATTCATTTGCCAAATACCCCGAGCCTCAGTCCTCAGTCTTGAAGACTCTTTTAGGTCCCCGGAACCAAAAATCCCACCAGCCCTCTGGGCGTCGGTGGTTTAGAGCGTTTCTTCTTCCACCCCTCGTTCCTCCCCTTTGGGGAAGGGTTTGCCCCTCCCCCTTACCCCCGCCCCTAGACCTGGACAGACCGCAACAAAACCTCTCCAAGTGGCCAAAAGAGCTCCCCAAGGATGTCCCCAACAAGCCAAAATGCTTCAAAACCCGAAGGAAAATCAATGTGTTTGACGTTCTCGCCTTTGCGCTTCCAGTGCCCATCCGAAGCCTCAACCTAGCTCCAAGATGCCCCAAGATAGCCCCATACAGGGGCCCAAGAGAAACCCAAGACGGCCCCTACAGCGCCCAAGGGCGCTCCAAAAACACCCCAAGAGCGTTCCAAGAGGCGACGTGGGGGGCCCCCGACGGGCAACGCTAATTGCGACCCCCCCCTTCGGGGCCCAAGAGAGCCCCAAGACGGCCCCAAGACGGCCCCAAGAGCGCTCCAAGAGCGCGCCAGGAGGGGCCCAATAAAGAAACCATTTTCGGTGCTCCCGAAGGGGTGCCTTAATTGGCCCCCCCCCTTCTTTGATCGATCTCCTCCAAGATGGCCCCAACAGCGCCCCCAAGGCTCCCGAGAGCGCCCCAAGAAGCGCCCAAAAATGCGCCCAGACGGTTCCAGGAGCCCTCCAAGAGGTCCCCACCAGGCCCCTCAAAAGGCCCCCAGCATGCCTCAAGACGATCCCCGAGGCACCCAAGTACACTCTTGTTGCCCGCGCTGCTTGACTATATGCCTTTTTCCTCTCTCCCCCGTCAGCCCCCATGGGCATCGTTTCTGGATGGGCTGGTGGGGATAATGGTCCCAACCATCCTGTGGTGTTGGGTCCTCGTTTTGACGAGACAGCGCCCCGCGTTCCTTCCTCCTCCCGCTTCTCCCTCCCCCTCCCCCCTCCTCCCCCATCATTGCCTCTGCTCTCGGTACACCCCTCAAACGTTTCGCAGCCTCTTAGGGAGCTCCATCGAAGGTCCCAGTGAGGGGGCCCGCATGCGTCCCCCACGCCCAGCACAGCGCATCGTGGCCCCATAAGGGAGCTCCACCGAAAGCCCCAGTGGGGGCGCCCGCATGCGTAGCCCACGCCCAGGACAGCGCTTCGTGGCCCCATAGGGAGCTCCACCGAAGGCCCCACTGGGGGTGCCCGCATGCGCCCCTCACGCCCAGGACAGCGCTTCGTGGCCCATAAGGGAGCTCCACCGAAGGCCCCAGTGGGCGTGCCCGCATGCACCCCCCACGCCCAGCACAGCGTTTCGTGGCCTCATACGGATTTCCACCGAAGGCCCCAGTGGGGGTGCCCGCATGCACCCCCCACGCCCAGGACAGCGCTTCGTAGCCCCACAGGGAGCTCCACCGAAGGCCCCAGTGGGGGTGCCCGCATGCGTCCACCACGCCCAGGACAGCGCTTCGTGGCCCCATGGGGCGCTCCGCCGAAGGCCCCAACGGGGGCGCCCGCATGCGTCCCCCACGCTCAGGACAGCGCTTCGTGGCCCCACTGGGAGATCCACCGAAGGCCCCAGTGGGGGTGCCCGCATGCGTCCCCCACGCCCAGGACAGCGTAACGTGGCCCATAGGGGGCTCCACCGAAGGCCCCAATGGGTGTGCCCGCATGCGCCGCCCACGCCCAGGACAGCGCTTCGTGGCCCCATGGGGAGCTCCACCGAAGACCCCAGTGACGGTGTCCACTTGCGTCTCCCGTGCCCAGGACAACGCCCCGTGGCCCCATAGGGAGTTCCACCGATTGCCCCAGTGCCACCGCCCAGATGCGCCCCACCGTTCTCGGCACAGCGCTTCGTGGCCCCATAGGGGGCTCCACCGAAGGCCTCAATGCCACCGCCCACATGTGCCCTCCCGACTCAGCACAACGTTTCGTGGCCCCATAAGGAGCTCCACCGAAGGCCCC